>JBBMKA010000015.1:6485160-6495544 GCA_037833695.1 Sechiopsis laciniata
AAACTTTGTTAATATTTTGCCAAATTCTCAACAAATTCCACCTTGGCAAGATATGTAAAAATAAAACCACATCTTCTGCTGCAACATTGTCTTCTCTAACAATCATAATTCTCATACTCCGAGAATTATAACATACTCCACCATAAAAAGTATAACACTTGAAATCTCACATTCCAAGATTTTTCTTCGTCACATGTCAATACACCTTTCTGAAATTTATGGTGCAACTTTCACCTATTTGGCTTATTTGAAAATTCTTCAGCCATCGACTTAACTTCCACCACACACCTTGCATAACTGCCAAGTCAATACCCGTGTGCAAACTTGTGGAACCGCTGACATCACATCATTTACCATGGCAAAGCGGACATACCATAATGATGATTTCTTTCTTTTTTTAGAGAGAATCAACATCTCCTCTAACAAGAGAGACCACGTCAGCATCCGAACCCGAGCCATTTGACGAACTTGCTCTGTTAGGATAACTTTCTTTCATGTGACCAGCCTGTCGGCAATCACAACAACTTATCTTCTTAAAACTTCTACTGTAACCATCGGCGAACTCTACTGGATCATCATCACAGCTTGATCTTTTTATTTTAGAAGCACCACATCTTGGTCATCTCTTCAAATTCTTGTGTACTCCAGATTGTATCAGCACATCTTTGACTTGCACTTGCCATAAGCCAATGATCATACTTTCATCAAATTTCTCCACGTCAATCTTCACCGCACTTGTAAAGTTTGACATCTCTGCTTCACTCCTAACAAATCAACAAATAGCGAACAACACTATTCACAATACCCAACTCTAACTTGTTTAAAGAATCGTTTTCTGATGTAGAAGCTCAGACAAAGCTGCAACCACAGAGCATACTAAAAAATTCAAAAACTAATTGCCTAAAGTTCTGATACCACTTGTTGGGAAAAACCTTTCCTAATTACCGTAGGAATAAGCAGAAAATAATTGAGAAATTAAAGGAAACAACAAAAGAACAGAGGATTTACGTGGAAAAAACTCCAAAACCGGAGAAAAAAACCACGGGAAGAAAGAAATTCTACTATATGAAAAATTGTTACAATCACAAAGAATTCTCTTCCGAACCCCAACTACAAATATCACTCTTCAAAACTTATACTAATCACAACTTTTGCTCAACTTTCTTATACAAAAGAGTTAGTACACTTGCTTAAAGTGATTCTAATTGGGATGCCTTGAATTCAAGCTCATTTGCTCATTTTATAGTGAGTGGAGTACACCACTTTCTTGCATCTTTCCAATGTAGGATAACTTTTCCAATATTTTGCCAAAACTTTCTATGTGGGAGAAACTTTGTTAATATTTTGCCAAATTCTCAACACCATGGTCCTCCTAATCTACATGATGATATGCCATTGAGTATAAATAAAACTAGTTAGTTTTACTATGATGAGTAGAAATGAAATGGTTGGGATCTCTACTTGAATTTTGACTGTTTGATTTTTTTTTTTTTTTTTTTTTTTTTTTGTATGCAATTTTTTTGTTCAATATTGATTATCTAGTTTCATTAAACTTTACAAACTCTTGGCTATTTCCAAACGATTGATTCATTATCTTTTATTTTGGTCAAACCGAATTCTTAAAATAAAATATGACCTCTATGAAAAAGAAAAGTTGAAAGGAAAATACAATTTATTTGTAAAGTATACTTTACCCTATTAAGACTAAATAAAATAAAACCTATTAAAAGTACACATATTTAATTGAAATGAAGCACCGAACTAAAAAAAAAGGATTCTTAAAAAAAAATGAAAAAGAGAGAGTTGGATTTTCTATGTTTTTTTTTTTTTTTTTTTTTTTAAAGAAAGGCCAATTCTTTTTTATTTTTATCTTTAAAAGAGCACAAAATTCGAAATTAAAAAAGGCGTCTGCTAATTATGAGAGAGATAGGGGAGTCAGAAGATTAATACTTGGGTCCTTACCGGTAAGGACCCAAGCCATACTTATCTACATTTATGACCACAAACAAAATTCTTCTTTATCCACATTTTTCTAAACTCAAAAAGAAAAAGAAAAAGATGTGATTATAAATATGAGTAAGTATCATTTGGGTTCTTACCGGTAAGGATCCAAGCATTACTCGAGTTAGAATGTCTATATTTTGGAAGTATCTGGCTGGGAGTTGGGTAATTTCATAACACCGTCTCCAAGTTTTACCGTCTCCATATCTCGGCTTCGTGGCTTTCACCGCGCGGTAAAAAGACCTAGATTCCTTGAGCCGGCGGTTTCGTGGTGCCCACAGGGTGACCCCACCTTTCCGCTCCACGTCATCGCTCCGATTCCGTTCACTGAGCTGACTCAGTCTCCGTCACGTCCCGGACTTTTCCGTTCTGTTTCTACTATAAATACAACCGGTCTGTTATTTCCATACTCGCTTTCTCCAACACAACACTCTCTCTAGACTATTCTTCTTCTTCCTCTAAAATTCCTCTCTATTTTTCTGTCCGCCATTGACGCCTTTCATCAAGCTCGAACTGAATTCTTTCTCCTTTTTTCCTATCTCTCTGTTTGATTCTCTTGAAACGAAATCAACTGTTTGAATTTCTTGATTTGTTCTTCGTCGACGTCTGTTGCCTGTTTTCTCGCAATTTTAAGGTATACTATTTCAATTTTCTCTCGCTATTTCATTCTCGCATTCATTTCCGCCGTCCGTTTTGGTCTAGTTTCCTGATTCTTGTTTTTCTCTGTATATGATTTTGTTTTGTCCATTCTGTGAAGTTTTTGATGTTATTATTTTCTAATTGTGTTATCACTGCAATCAGTTAATCTGTTACTGAATCAGTTTGTTTCAATTGTCTCAAGTTAGTGGTTAGTTCAATATTCAAAGATCTTTAGTGTTCTTGTTAGCGTGATTGTAATTGTGTGTTCAATTGCAGTGTCATTTTGTTTTTTGGTTTCGTTTTGGATTTCATTGTGTAATTATACCTCGGATTTGTTTACCTGATTGAGCTTCGTGTACTGTATGCAGATTGATGGAGCATTTCCAGAACGATGATATTGCGTATATTGTGGATGATTTTGATGATGATTTTTTCTCCGATGATGACCTCCAGACTGATCGGAACATCGAGCATATAGACTCCGACTTTGAGGACGAAATCGATACGGTCAGTATTGCTACTTATCTCTTCAAATTTCCTTATCAATGATATTGTTCAGAATCAAACACTTACCTAGAAATTGATATCCATACAGTAAGATTAGTCAAATTAATTTCTTATCAGTTTTCTTGACGAAAATCCTGTATATCTGGTGACATTAGTTCATAGGCTCAGAAGATGGCTCGGACAGTCATAGATATAAAAATAAAATAAATAAATATATATTGTTATGAATTGTTTGGGAAATTTGTGTTTATAGAGCACGCTGAAGACGGATACCTCAGCTTTGGACGCTAGGAATGGGAAAGATATCCAGGGAATACCTTGGGAGAGGTTTAGCTTTTCTAGAGATAATTATCGGGAAAAGCGATTGAGCCAATACAAGAACTATGAAAGCCTGTCACAATCTCGTGCAGAACTGGAGAAGGTGATTTTTTTTTCATTCCCTGTATTTTCTGACATCTTTATCTTATCTCATCGTTTTTGCTTGAAATTCTTACTTTGTCTTTCTAAACAACGGCGTGTTGCTCAAGTAATTTCAACTTGTCTAACTTATTTGAAGCCTGTTCATCATACACTTTTGGTAATTAGCTTCTCAAGGTTGGACTGATTTTTGACAGGAATGCTTGCAAGTGAAGAAGGGGAATAATTTTTATGACTTTCAGTTCAATACGAGGATTGTTAAATCAACAATTGTTCATTTTCAGGTATAGTCTTTATGAGTTCTTTTAACTGTAGACTAGAACTCCTAAATGAAGAGATCGAATTGGGCTGAAAAACGCCTAATTCAATCATTTTAAGGTTCATCCCACGAATCATTTTTCCTCGAATTTTAAAAAATCTTCATTCACATCGATTGCACATTTCATTAGGTTTAACTTAAGATTCATATACATCTTTCTGCAGTAGATGCAGTTTTCATCTTTATATATTATAAATGATTGGTTTTTAGTTAGTTGTTCATCGGATACTTCAGTTTTTAGTTCTGCAAGTGTCCCAAGTCATATTTGTTGGAGAGGCACCGCTGCTCCTGATCAGGATGTGTTCTTTTGTAGTCTGTTGTTCATGATCATACAACCATTATTAGCATTGTAGTTTTGCAGGGTTTTGAAAATGTTATTGTCCTTTATGGATGTGTTTATAAATGATTCTAGCTCTATATCCTGATCATACATTTCGAGGTATGAAGTTCAGAATTCTTATTTTACAAACTTATTCATTTTGAGATGAGTTAAAATTACCTGAAACTAACTCACTTTGGAAAGTTTTTCAGCTTTAAAACTATGGTCCAGTGAGGCCTCGATTCAACTTGTCAGGCATGCAATTATTGATCTAATTTTTATAACCTGGGTGCCTGGTTACCTATTAAGCCATGATTATGGATAAACGTTGTCCACTTCTCATACAATTATGTAATTTCAATTTGCGAATTTATGATTGATTCTTGTTTGCTTTATAGTTTTGCACCCTAACTCTTGGACAACCTAAAATATCATTTTAAAAGCGTATTTCAAAGCTGAATATATAATGGTTCTACTGGGATGTGCTTCAGTGCTAGTACTTTTGGTCATAGCGATGATATCATATTTATGTGAATTACTTCTAGAAAATGTCAATTTTCACCCTTTAATTTTATTGGTACTTTGAACTGACTGGACGTCCCTTCTTGGTCTTGAATTCCTACTTGCTTCTGGGATGACAACACGGGGACTCCATGCCTTTTAGTTTCTTTTGTGATATTTGTTGTAAATACGTTTTTTTCACTAGGCGTGTGCAATACACGGATACAAATTTATCACTTTAACCCATCTATGGCATTTAGGAATGTTATTTCTGTTATTTCAGCGTTTAAAGCAGAGTGGAAGTTATATCTGATCAGCTGCCAGGACGTTTTATATGGTACGATAGGAAAATATCTGAGCATTTAAGGGGCCTTTGTAGCAACCTCTAGTTAAAATAGATTTTGGCCTTTAGATTCTATAACTCTTCTAGCGATATTTATTCCTGATAGTTACTAAAGTTTGATTGCATTCATATGAGATCTTTATCAGTTGGCTTGCCTGTCTGATATTTTGTTATGTTCTTTTCTCATGATTCTTCCATCAATTCTTTGAATTACATTTATGCTTGCTATATTTTTAAAAACATGAAAATTACACATTTTTGAAGTACGACAACAACAATATTTGGGGTTAGGGGATTGGAACCTTCGACTTAGAAGTCGAAGAAGATACATATGGGCTCAGTCTGCTTTGGCTGAACTTATGTAGATCAATTATTAGATTCTTGTTAGTCAACTCTCTATTTCCTTTATGTCCACCACTGAGTCGTTAGCCTGCTGATTTGGGCATCTATTATGGGAATTTGTTCTGTGCACATCTTGTTAGCCCTGCATTTCGATAACCTTGTTAGCATATCCTTTCAGTTTTCTTTGTTTATCTAAATCTACTTGCAATATACTCTAAAAATATACAACTTTTAGTCCTGTGTCCGAGTTTCTTTACAGATATGTAAAGTACAATAATTTATATCATCGAAACCACCTCTTCTTCAGTGAAAAACGTTCTACCTTAAGTGTTTCCATTGCCCTCCTCCACTTTCAAAATTGTTTTAAATCATTATGGCCTGGGTTGATCTAATAATCAAGAAGACATTTGAAAACCAAAAAAGTTATACGTTCAATCCAGGGTAGCCATCTACATGGTGGTTTATCTTGTGAGAATTGTGAGAATAGTTGAGGGCTACTTGAGGTGTGCTTAAGTTGGCCATAACACTCACTCATCGTCTTTCTAAATCACATCATTATCACATCATTGGATAAAGTTGAAGGTGAAACCTTTCAACCTCTCATGGTAGCAAAGTTTTAAGGGGCACCATGGCATACCTGAAGCCAAAACGAAATTACTGCATCTGCATGTAGTGTGACAGTGGGAAAGACAATGAGAGAAGCGGAGAAAGTAAAATACGAGAAGAAAAAGATTTTATGATTTTGTGTCGTAATTCGATTTTTTTTAATGTTGTCCTTAGACGACAGTAACTGACTTGTTTGTTCCAACCTTTCAGCTAAGAAATCTCTTGTGGTCAACTTCTAAGCACGATGTATACCTTATGCAAAACTACTCAGTAATGCACTGGTCCTCATTGCTTCGGAGAGGCAAAGAAGTACTCAATGTGGCTAAACAAATTGTTCCCACCCTGGTATGTTGTCATTGGGCAAGAAGTAGGGTGCTGATTTTATTTTAATCTGATTACAAGCTAGTTATAATGAGCTGCTCTTGATCTCTTGAACAGAAACGCCCCGGAGTCTCGTCCCAGTCACTGTCGAGGGTGCAGATAAGTACAATGACAGTCAAGGAGAACTTGATCGTGGCTGGTGGTTTTCAAGGGGAACTAATTTGCAAGGTGAGGGGAATTTTATACACCACCTGTTTATCAATGGTGTTTCCAGTATCTAATTTGCTTCTCCCTTATGGTGCAGTACTTGAATCATCCCGGAGTCGCATTTTGCACCAAGATGACTATGGAAGAAAATGCAATCACGAACGCTGTTGATATATTTCATAATCCCAAGTAAGCTCATCCCATTTCTACGAACGGTTCCATATATTCATTGCCTCGGGGCATATGACTTACGTGCCCTTTTCTTTACAGTGGTGGGATGAGGATCGTCACAGGAAATAACGATGCAAAAGTTCGGATTTACGATGCTAAGACTTTTGCTTGCCTTAACGGCTTCACATTTGGCTGGTCTGTAAATGTAAGTGGTGCAAATTCAACATCGTAAACTGTTTGATGATTTATGTTCTTTTTCTCATTTCTTATTCTTGTCCCTTATTGTTTATGCAGAACACTTCTGTTAGTCCTAATGGGAGGATGCTTGCAGTCCTTGGGGACACTACAGAGTGTCTTCTTGCAGATGCCAACTCTGGCAAAGTACGTAACTTTCCGAGCTTCTATCTATGTGTTTTCATACCCGCCTCCCCTTGACCTTCTCCGATATCGAACTTAACGAATTTAAAAATGTTCACAAACAGGTGATCGAGAGTCTAAAAGGGCACTTGGATTACTCTTTTGCATCTGCCTGGCACCCTGATGGGCACATTTTGGCCACTGGTAACCAAGACACCACCTGCAGACTGTGGGACATAAGGAAGACGTCTAAGTCCCTAGCTGTTCTCAAGGGAAGAATGGGAGCGATAAGATGCATCAAATTCAGCTCCAACGGTAAATTCCTATCGATGGCCGAACCTGCAGATTTCGTACATATCTATGAATGTCACACTGGTTATGAACAAGCACAAGAAATTGATCTGTTTGGGGAGATTGCTGGAATATCCTTTAGTCCCGACACTGAAGCGCTGTTCGTTGGCGTCGCTGATCGTACCTACGGTAGCGTATTAGAATTCAACAAACGTCAACATAGTAAGTACATAGATGCCATCTTCTAGACAATCACTAAGAAGCCAGCCTCATCATCCAAGGAAGCAAAATGCAAAAAGAATAAGCAAATTGATTTGTATATAAAAATATGCATAGTTTTTCTGTTTTGTTCGGGTTTGGAAAGTTCAATCTATAGCAGCAGTATTGATCCGTGTTAAGTTCAAAGTTAAGGGGCACCATAACCACTGTTCATTCTCTGGGAGATCTGGGCCCGATTTTAGGATTGCGACGTTTCAGCCTTCGACGCCGATTGTTTTTGGCGCGGGTGGAGAAGGTTAAATTGATGTCGTGTAAGGTTCATAAAATTTGTTGGTGTTTGTTCTTGTATTGGAATGAATATGGTCAGTCCATTTTGAGCCGATTGATTCAAATTCATTTCCTATAGTATAGTATACTATAAATGCTGTATAGATTAATTATGTTTAATGTATGTGAAGATGAATTGTCACATGAATTTGTCGGATCTAATTGATCAAATACGTAGCCGAGGTTTATGTCTTTGTCTTACAGCCTCGTAAATCATAGTAGTTCGACGGCTTCTTTTTTTTTTTTTTGTCAAGAGTAGTTAACTACTTATTCTAATTTTCATCACTTGAGTTTGTATTTGGTAGTAAGCAATCATTCTTATTCATTCGCGGTCTAAGATTACTTTTGGGTGAACACCTCCATCCAAACAAGTCGAGTCAATAGTTCGGCATTTATGTCGTAACTCCAAGTAGTTTATGTGTTTAAACCTTGCCGTAGAATCGATCTTATTAAATCTTTTATCAAACTATATTAAATCTCTTGTTTAACTATTATTAACCATTAATCTCTAAATAAGTAGTTACATTTCTAACTACTATCTACGTTCATTTATGAGTAATACTTGGGTCTTTATTAGTAAGGACCTAAGCCCTCCTTACCTTCTATGTGGCACATTTATGACCACAAAATTTTTTTTTCCTTTTCAAATTTTCCTTAACCCAAAAATAAAAAGTAAATTTTGTGAACATAAACGTGCCATATAGAAGGTAAGGAAGGCTTGGGTTACCGGTAAGGACCCAAGTATTACTCTTCATTTATAGGCGAGTAATCATTTTATTTTATTTTAAGATTATAACAATTTGAGAGTGAGGGGGATTCGAACCCGTGCCTATTGGTCGTTGAGCAAGTAGTATCGATAATCTTTCCCCTCCATTAACCTCTTCCACTTGTCTCCATTTTACTCCTTTCTTGATGCACCATCTTATGATTCTTGTTGTAATTACATCTTTAAAAATTAAATCTTTAAGTTAGTTAATTAGGCCCTGTATTTTAATTAGTCAACGTATCAGAATATCATTATAATCACTATTTTTTTTTTAAGTCACGAGAAACTTATGAGGCTGATCAATTCTATAATTAAATACACTTATTTTTTATTATTATTATTATTTTTTTTTTTTTAAATAAAATTAGCATATGTAACTATTAATATTAATGAATATTGTATTGTCATAAAACATTTATAATAGAGTATTAAAATTATTAATGATTATTGATGCAAATACTTTAAAATTTGAATTTGTAATTATTTTATGAAAAATGTTTAGTACAATTTGCTATAAATCAATAATATTATATATACAATAATTATAATAGGCATCTTAAAAGTGGCCATCTAAAACAAATGTAGAAGTATTTTTTAAACAAATATCAAAATTTAAGAGTATTTATAATAATTTAGTTCTTACAATGGTAGAAGTACATAACTCAAAATTTTGCAATATGAGCCAACATAAGCATAAGTTAACAAATCATCTATCAAAAAGTTAAAATTTCAATCCCAACTTTGTTTTTTCTTTTTTTCTTTCAACCTCACCTTTGTAAAATAAAAAGTAATGCAATAAGAAGTCGGAGGTTTTTCTTTTTATTCTCAAAAAAGAAAAAAGAAAAAAAAAGGAGGTTTCGCCACGTTAGGCTGACTGGTGTACAGGTCAGATTTCACGTGTTTTCCATTTGGACTTTCTTCAAGAATTGATTCTCCAAAATCAATCTTGGGCCCACACCCACTTCCAATTTGGGCCTCATTTAAGGCCCACATCCCGCCCATTTCGGCCATGACAACGCATTTTTAGCTCTACATTTAAATGGTCCATTTTTTTTATCCTATCATTATTACGTGTCAATTCCAAAAATTTATCTGAGTCTCAACCTAATTTTAATGCTCCAAATTAATATCTTTCTTAATAATAATTGGTTTAGATATCCAATGTTTAATCATTTGAATGATATAATTGAATTGGATCAATACTATCTTATAAGAATTAAAGTATTTCAAAATGACAATATTTTAAAAGTTTATAACAATTCTAAAAATAAAAAAATAAAAAATTATGAATGATTTGCGTGAAATGTCCCGATTTGATGAGTGAGCGTTACATAGCTATTTATATATTTTCATAGAGAGCAAGTTTGATTTTGTTTCTATCTTGGAGTCAATATTAATAAGTTTGAATTAAAATTTTATTCCTTTACTTTTGATTTTACCTAAAAATTGCTCAACCATTGGATTTTTATTTATTTATTTATTTATTTATTTATTTATTTATTTTATTTTAAGAAGTCGATTTAAAATGTTCAAAGAGTTCCAAGTCACCAAGTTCCAACCTATTTTCAAAGTTTAAAATAGACTTAAGATTTCAAATATAGATGTTGAATAGAATTTTGAACTTGGTGTGCTTTTATCAACCACAAAACTCATTTGTCTTGTCCTCTAAAGTGAATATATGGGAAATCCAACCATGCCTAACAAAACAAAACTACATGAATATATAACAAT
>JBBMKA010000015.1:6502120-6517433 GCA_037833695.1 Sechiopsis laciniata
CTGCTACAAATGAATTATTTTTGATTTTGTGCTATAGATGGAAATATTTTACTTTTTTTTGTTATACATGCAAAATCTCCATAAAAATAATAATACCATTCAACATTAAAAAGAAAAAAAAAAAAGAGAGAGAGAGAAAAGATTAGAGATGGGATTAGACAATCCGAACATCATTAGCTTTATATAGAAAATTAAACGTATGTCTAATTTACTTTCCGATAAGATTTGTTTATTTCCATTCCAATTACGTCAATCACGGTAAATTTAATCAGTAAAGTATACATTTGTTTAATTTTAATTTTTTAAAATTAAATTATAAGTTTGATTACTGTAATTAAAAAAAAAAGGTTATGTTATAGTCTTTATCATTTCAAAAATTAAAATTAGTTGTGAAAGTTTAGTCTTATAATTTTAGAGATTAAAATTTAATTTTTATAAATTAATAAAACTTAAAAATTAATTAATATCATTTTTAATCATTAACAAAATAAATATATAAAAATTAATTATTCACATGTCATTGTTAAAAGTATAAATTAAATAATTGATTAGATAAAATTTTTATTGCCTATCCAAGTTTACTAACTTTCGTATATTTAATTAGTGAGCGAACACAATTTCTTAATTTTTATCAAATTACAAAATCTAAATAATAATTTTTAAAATGTATGAATTAGATTATAAATTCCTTCCAATCACGACTAAATTCTAACTTTATCAATTTATAATTTATTTATCTCTCTTAATCTTTATTTAAAAGGTATCGCCCCCACAGTAATAGTATGAACACCGGTATTTTAAGTCAACAAAATCAGGCCAGCACAAGCAAAATGTTCTATAAACACCGGCACCTGGCGGTATACACCAACGACACGTGTCAGTAAACTACTACGTGTCATTCTATAATTGGCAGCGGCACATCAGACATCGAAACGTGACGTCATATAGAGTACAAGAACATTAAAATAAAAAAGAAAATAAAAACTAATTACTGTGAGGTTCATAGTGATTAATAAGTAATTAAGTGAAGTAATTTGGGTTCGAGCTCTTATAAAAACCAAGCACTGCCTACAAAATGATTCAGAGTGAGGCCGAGCGATAAAAAAATAATAATTCCAAAATAAAAAAAATTCAGGAAAAATTTCAGTTCCTTTGTTCTTGCTTTTGATCTTCATCTTCTTCTTCAATTTCCCCCCTCTGTAATCCCCGCTTCTCTGAATCCCTTTCTGTTAATCATCTGTCTTTCAGGTTTCTGATTTTAAAGGTTTGTTTTCGAATGAAAAATTAAGCAAACTTGAAAAATAGTTTTTCTCGAAAGGCTAGGTGTTTTGCAGAATCGAGATCCAGTTTTTTTTTTTTTTGGATTTTTGTAACGATTTCTTCTCTAGATCTGTTTGTAAATCTTTTTTACGATTTTTAGATCGCCTTCGAGGGTTGTTTTTTGATCCCTTCTGTTGTTCGATCGATTTCTGTGTAGGAATAATTCTTGTTTTCTTGTTTTTGTTGTTGTTTATGGCTGCTTTGATGGATTTCTATGGTTGCAGAGATTTTCAGTCTGATCCATTAGGTGGTGAATTAATGGAAGCGCTTGAACCTTTTATGAAAGCTGCTGCTTCTTTTTCTCCTTGTTCTCCTTCTTCTTTTGTTCCTGATTTTACTTCTTCAATCCAAGCAGAATCCACTTCTTTTCCTTCCGATTGTTCTTCTCCGATGACCTATTTATTTTCCGACGGGTTTTCGGCTCAGAACCTTAACGGTTTGGATCAATCGGCTTCGATCGGACTCAATTACTTGAATCCGTTTCAGATCCAGTCTCAAATCGGTTACCAGGCTCAGATCCAGCCGGTTTGGGGACAGATCAACAATCAGATCAGCAACCAGATCGGTTTAAAGGCGATTCCGATGAAACGTGCGGGATCTCCGGCGAAATCGACGAAGCTTTATCGAGGCGTGAGGCAAAGGCATTGGGGAAAATGGGTGGCTGAGATCCGGCTTCCGAGGAACCGAACTCGGCTATGGCTCGGCACCTTCGACACAGCCGAAGAAGCCGCTTTAGCCTACGATAAAGCCGCTTACAAGCTCCGCGGCGATTTCGCTCGGCTCAATTTCCCTCACCTGAAGCACCACGGCTCCTCCGTCGGCGGCGATTTCGGCGAGTACAAGCCGCTCCACTCCGCCGTCGACGCCAAGCTCGACGCCATCTGCCAAACCCTAGCCGAGTCGCCAAAACAGGGGAAATCAAACCGATCTGCCTCATCAAAGAAGTCGAAACCATCACCGCCGACGGTGATTGATTCCGACGACGATGTGAAGGTGGTGGAGGTCGGATCGAGTGGATCAGAGATCTGTTGTAAGGCGGAGGAGGACTCCTCGTCGCCGGTTTCCGCCGTGAGCGACGAGTCGGCAGAGTCTTCACCGTTATCGGATCTGACGTTCCCCGATCTGACGGATTCGCCATGGGAGCAGCCGTCGGAAAGCTCTTTGTTGCAGAAATATCCGTCTGAAATCGATTGGGCTTCGATTTTCACTTCGTGATCATGATGATTTGTGTAATTGTTTTTGGTAAATTTGATTTAGGCATCGTCTTGTAGGGGGATTCTGCGACTAAGTTTTTGAAGATTGCAGAATCAGAATCAGGTTTAGCTATGAATGTTAATGTTGTTATTTAGTAGAAGTGTTCATAGGAAGGGAAATCTCCGCCACCGCCATGGCCGGCGGCCAACTTTTTTGTGCTTTCCGGCCGGCGGTGGTATTTAGAGTAATTTTATTTTGTTCTACTTTTTATGTGTAATTCAGATGGCAGTACATTTCTGTAATTTTCTCCTAATATTATAATATCTAATGTTGTGTTTCGTTTGAGTAGCCTTTCTTAATCTTATGTTTCTTTCTGTAATGAATTTTATGGCTTGATTTCAATTATTATTGATGGTAACTTGGTAGGTATAAAAAAAAAAATTTACAGTACATATCTAAATTCTAATGTAACAATTTTAGTAATCTTAAATTTTAACTTTGAGTTCTTTTTTGAAAATCAAAAGGATAATTTTAAACTTCAGTTCTAATTGTATGTAAATGAACTATTAGGAACTTAAAATGTTTTATATTTTATATGATTAAAGCATAATCAATAAATAATAATTAAAAAAACATTTAATCTGATTGATGTTTTACAACATTTACGTACTAAAGTGTATAGGAACTAAATTCTATAAACTAAACCAGTCATAGAAAATTTAGCATAGAAAATTAAGATCTTTAAAATTATCGGACAATCTAAGTTTGAGGGTTTACCAAACATTAAACTAAAAAATTACAAATTTTTAGTATTTCCCTTGGGATGTAGAATAACTTGAACTCAATTCATTAATAAACTTAAGAAATGTTGTTATCACGATGAGAATAAACTCATTTGATGTGAAATAAGGATTAGTTAGTATTTAATATAAGGTATCTTCCTTTAAAAGTTATATATACATATATATATATATATATATTATATTATATTTAAGTAATGGCATATGATGCAAGGTAAAATAAAATAATGATATGCTTGTATAGATTGAGTTGCGTAAAGCAAAATAGATTGACAAACAAGTTAAATTATTTGAAAATCTATCACCATGCTTTACACATTGACAAACAAGTTAAACTATTTGAAAATCTATCACCATACACACTTAAATGTTAGCTCTTTCAAATTAATCAAAACTCTATTATATTCACTCAATACCTTATATTGAATTTAATTTTACTGTCCATGTTAAGAGAAAAAAAAGAAAAAAGAAAAAAAGAAAATATGTTGGCAAAAAAGTAGTTTATGATAATACTAGAGGCAGCAAATTGAACGTCAAAAGAGATATCCTACTAAATAAAAAAAAAATTTCTCTTTGAAAGGGAGAGATTTAACCAAATTATCAATTTCAATGAGAACAATATCTTAATCTTATCAATATATACCTATGAATCAAGAGTTCATCAGTTCGTTAATTCACTCCATTCAATTTTTTTTTCAAGAAACTCTTCACAATTATATAGACTAAATTTAAATTTAATAAAACCTTGAAATTTACAGGTAATATAATTCCATAATAGTACAATAACAAATATAACAGAAAATAATAAAGAAGATGAACAAAATTAGTGGGTGTGCATAACCATGACCACGTGGGCTGTAACCGACTCACCACTATACCAATACCTCTCATCATTTCAACATTAAAAATCTTAAAGTTATGATTCAAACAAAAGAATTTGTATTCCTTTTTCCAATTTTCTCAAACTTGAAGAAAATGAACCACGTATTCTAACCAATAAGTATATATACATAAATATATTAATCAGAGATAAGCATAAACTAATCCAAATACTCCCCATACAAAAGAGACCTAAAATTTAATGATGGACATTGATAAAGGCATGACAACAAATTTGCAGCAAGTAGGGATAATAATGAACTAATAGAATTAAATTAGAAAGAACCATAATTTAGATTATAGATTGTCAAGCTAAAATGACCAACAAAGGCAGTAGCTCAACAACATTAGTGTATACCCGTAAACCATAAAGTCATTGGCTCAAATCACTCTACCCCTAATTGTTGTAATATTAAAAAACTGGGACAATCAAGTCTAATATTTCATCATTATTATTTTTTTTTTAAAAAAGAAAAATCGAAGTTTCACTCCACTATATCCAGAATAACCACACCTATCCTTAAGTCAAACACTGAGAGATATAGAAGGAATAGAGACACAAAAAATATCAAACTTAATCTTTTATCACGCCTAATTCATCATTTGTTATAGACTAATGTTCGAAATGAATAGGGAAATCAATTCAATATTTATTGAAAGGTATGTTGATGAAAACCCACTTACTCGTGGATCTTACTTTCCGTAAATGCAAAGATAATAATTTTGTAGAAGAAAAGTAACACAAACCTTTTTCATAAAGTTATGTACAAATAAGAATATAATGGGAGGTCCCCTTTCAAGTTTTCTGTCATTGTCAACCACACATTTTTATATATATATGTGTGTTGGTGAATCAAGAATATTATCTGCTCCAAACTCCCAATAATGCACTTATAAATGTAAAAGATTCAAGTTTGTGGGAATATTAAAATCAGTAGAGTGCAAGCTAAAGAAAGAAGAGTCACTAAAATAAAAAGTAGATGTATTTTCCCTAAACTAGAAGTGCACCAATTAAATAAGATTCCACTAAATAAAGGCTTGTAACAAAAATCTAATCTAACATAGAAGCAAGTTACTTAAAAAAGAAAGTCTTTCTTGAGGAATGCCAAAGGGAAAAGAAATTATAATAATATAGGCTGTGTATAGAACACGGATTGAGTACGGTACGTTATTAAAAATTTCTTTTAGAGTGGCAATTTTTTTTTTTTTTTTTTTTTTCTTTTTTTTGAGAAATTAGGAAATTAGAGTTTTGCTCAACTACACTCAAGATTACCCACATTCGTCTCAAGGCTAGGGACCGAGAGACATCGAAGGAATGGAGACACAATAGGTGTCTGTCTACAAATAAATGTCACATGTATATCTCGAACATGAAATTTTGGGGAGAGGATACCTTCAAAGCTCAACTCTTTGACCACCGCGTCACGCTGGGTGATGGGGTACATGTTATTATAACATGATTAATCTTAAACGGAGGCATGAGGGTATATCAAACGACAACAGAGATTACGTGAAACGACAGCTTAGATTTGGGGCAGCCTATCGGTTATTATAATCGGTGGATCAAACATAGATTGAGTTATAATAACTAAACCCCATCAAAGAAAATTCCGAAGAAATCCGATTTGGGGTGGGGTACTCTTAACAGATAATGAGAATCCTGTCTTTTACCTATCATGTGAGATTTACGATAACAGTTGAAAGACTTGTCAAACTGTAAACAAATGGTTTTTAAATATGAAACAGAGTAAAATCATGGCAACAAACTTCAATCGTAATCTAATACAGCGTACCATACTCGATTGATTCTCTTGATTTGATCATCATCCCAAAGTTGGAATTTGTTGCCAAGCTTCCATAGCCTCAATTCAAATATATATGTCGATAATTAGCTGAACTTGCCAAGCTCCATCTTCTTCTTGATCACCTTTTGACCATGGTAGATAAATGAATCTAATATCCCTGAGACGGTGAAGACACCTGGACAAAACAACCACCATAATAGTTTTCCTCAGGTAGTCATACTAAATAAACACAAGTTCTTTCTTTCCTTCAACAACAAAAGATTACTCATATGCTTAAGTCAGCTAAAGACTCTACAAGGACAGTGCACTTGTCTGACTTAATTAAGTAAACACATTGATGAACCTTTACTATGAAAAATAATGTTTTTTTTTGGTTTTGTTGATATCTACAAGTGTCTAGTTCAACTTGTACGCATTTCCATTTTTTTTTTTGGATAACCAGAAATCAGAGTTTCGCCCCACTTTACTCGGGACACCCATGCACGTCCCAAGGCCTGGACCCGAGAGAGAACAAAGAAATTTTTACAATTAAGTTCAGCTTGTTAGTTTCAAACTTGGGACCTCCAAGGGAGCATAACTTTGAAGACCCAACGTCTCCACCAACGAGACCACTCCTTGGGAACCACTTCAACTATTCTTATAGGACAATTGTGTTACTATATTTGATAATCAAGGTAATTCATGGTAGGATATAGAGTTTTGTGGCCACCATGGCTTGAACCAAATGAGTTTCCTTAACATCCAAATACTGTAGACTCAAGCGGTTTGTCTCGTGAGAATATTTGAAGTGCGTGTACACGGGCCCTGACACTTAAGTACATTAAAAAAAACCATGGCTTTAACCCATCCCCCAGGGTCGACCAATGGTGGTTAATGACCAATGTAGTATCATCAATTCAACACAGAGATGTAAAAGGTCACTACCAACTAAATAAAATAAAGAAATTTTAAAGGGATGGGAGTTTGTTAAATACCTCCTACTATAGCGCATACATTTGTTAAGAAGTGCAGGAATGACACATGCTCCTCTGTGAATGTGACCTGTGGCATGGGAAAACGAATCAGCTATAAGAGTAACAAAAAAGTGAATCTGCCGTTTCAATATACACATTCTGAACATTAAAGAAACGCCAACCTTGATAGGAGAAAGATCATAGAAAAAGAAAACTGCAGGAAGTGACTGAAGGCGTCCAACTTCTGCGGTCTTTACGTGTTCTGTGACAGAGAACTGCAATAATCCATTGCTCACATCTTTATGGCATTGCCCTAATATATATAACATATATGCAGTAACAAAGAAAATAAGATTTAAGAGTTCAGGAATATCAACCTGGTTTGATTGGATTGTATTACCACTAACGTCCTTGTAAACAGTAGGTACAACCTGCAAATCATATTGGATTTAAGAGTTTAGGAATATCAACCTGGTGTTGAACCAAACAAGGAAACCTTTGTGGACCCATTCAGTAATGTAATACACCTCAAGGTACTGGGGGCGTACAGTTCATTTTTCTATCTATTTACCTACCGGTTCAGTCCTAAGGGCTGATCGGTGCTGAGGTTGGTCCCCATTTTCCCATGATTGTTAACCTAAAATTTTCAATCTCGAAGGGTCATTCCAAATCCGGAGGGTTTTGGAACTATTTGGGGTGTTGCTAAAGGTCCGGCAAATCACCGAGATTGTAAGTTGCACCGAGACCAAACTTCAAAATTGAAAATTTTAGATAAATAGTCAGGGGAAATTGGAGACCCATCTCAACACTGATCGGTTCTTAGTGCTGAACCGGTAGGTAATAGTCATACGAAAATTAATTGTACACCTCTGATACCGTAAGTTATTTTTTTTCGTAAATTGTGAAAGAGAACTAAAAAAAAAAAAAAAAAAAAAAAAGCATTAAGAGAAGTAAACAAAAAGGATAAATACATAAATAAAACATCAAACCCCAAAAACTAACCTTGATAAAATATTGATATGTTGCACTAGGTGTATCTTGCTTCCATTGCACGCTTCACAATTGAGAAATTAAAATATGCTTAAATCCAAATAAGGTCTTTGTACAAGAAGATCTCTAAATTATCTGAACTAGGAGTACCACGAAAAGAAGTGAAGCCTACCTATCCAGAGGATTCACCACGCCCGGAAAATACTCTCCAAAAGTTAATCTGTTAATCTTGTGACTTATCTGAGTCAAAAAGTGCAATTGAATTAGATTGATAATCTTAAAACCCATACTGAATCTTAAACATAGGTTGTTTTTCAATAAAATGATAAACTGTGTTTACAACGTTTCTTACATTGAAGCTCTCCTTTTGGAAAGCTAACAGATCGTGTACATGAACATTTGACTGTTGAAAGCTTTTCCCAGGTGCAAAGTGAAAATTTCCAGCAACCTTGTTAACCTCCAAAAACCCATATATATTGCATCCTTCACCATCCTCATCTTTGATCTTTTGAAGAAACCCTTCTCTTTTGCACTGTATACCATAAATATTTACAAAAATATGCCAATGAATAAGATCAGCTTAAAATTATCTTAATAACAGAAAACTGAAATCCCTAGGCATATAATGCTGGTAGTATTATTCCAGATGGCAGTAGGAGAAAATGAATCTCTTGCATTCAACGAAGACCGCATAATAGAAATCATGTTCATAATATCCAGCGGTCCATTAGTGAAAACAGGTAATCATATGAAAGAGTTAATAAATAGAAAATCTAAAATATATGGAAGTCAACTTCAAAATTGTATGGATGAAAATATTATGTCAAAATTGGAGCCCTTGTCCTGACAAACCTGGTCAATCAAATCAGGGTTTGACACAGCCCAACCTTTCTTTCGATAAGCCTCACGAACTTCCTCACATGAATTGCAACAATCGTCGTCTGACTGCATACATAAGAGATAAATAAATAAAGGTTAAGTGAATCAACTGCGAGAGCAGGAGGGAGATGCAGCACCATATAAGTTAATCTTCAATGTTTAACAAGATAAAATATTTAACTTCCCCAAAGCCACCTCTCAAAAGAAAGAAGAAATGACAAAAGAAAACTCAAAACAACATGACCAACCGCTGACATCTTAATTCATTAATCCATTCACGTTAGCTAAATTTATTTAAAATAGCTGGTCATGGCTATATGGTATATAGCCACTTATTGCACAGTCAACCACCAAACAGACTCATTCAATTCTATAAGATTTCATGATCAATTATTAAGATGCAAGTAATACAACTAGGAAACAACACTAAACAATACAATTGAATGAGAAAAAAGTTCATACTGATTCAGCTCCAAAGCAGGAACCGCAATATGTCTCGTTATGCTCTAGCCTGCCACCATGTCTCTGTAAGGGATTTTCAATCTGTGCCAAAGTCCAAACGAATGGTAGCAAAAAAGATAATTAAATAACAGCAGGAACACCCGATTGACAAAAAGCATATGAATGGGCGGACAGTTTTACTGACTGGATTTAAGATCAAACAGTTAAAGATGTCCGTTGATACAGAAATTTGCATCAAAATAAAGCTAGATAATTGAACTTGAAACAAAAAATGACACAAGTCAAGATATTTGTAAACAAATTTCCAGAGGCTTTAATTTTTTTAAAAATGGTTGTCTTATGTGTTACAAAATTTCTAGATGTGTTCTCTACCCCTTAGAGTGCCACTGTTTCTTAACCTCCCATCACCTAAAAATGCTCAAAAACCTTCATACATACGTGCCATGCGTTTACACCTAACACCATCCTACGTCCATTTTCATCCTATTAGTTTCTTTGAATTGTAGATTAAGCACAAGAGCATTTTCATCGAATCACTGCAGAAAAAGTTTAGCTTTAAATCATAAAATCTTCAACTTAAGAAACTAGATCCACTACACTAAAAATAAATTTTCACAGGTGAGCATCCTACATATCATATGTGATGAAAAATGAGCAGACAGGTACCATGTTACAAACCAAACTATCAAAGCAACACATTATTTTCCAAAATTGTATGCAACAGATACACTATAAGGACAATGCTGAAATATAATTTAAAGAGGTAAATGGGCACCTTTTGAACTTCTTTTTCAATGTAATGTTAATATAATGGTGCAAAGTTCAACAATAAAAAACAAAACAGCCTTCAATAATACGGTAATAACAAAGTATTTAGCTTTCAGTCTCATAAAGGTATACTTTGCATGCTAATCTATCTTAAAAACCAACAGAGTTTTAGTCTAAATGGTGCCACTAAAAAACCACTCTTGTTGGTAGATTTTGACATTTGGATTGGTTGAACGTTCAGTTAAACGAACCACAGACCAATAGTTCTAAATTTGTTGCTTTTGTGAAATAAAAATTGATGGCAATATAACGAGACATAATACAAAGCATAAGCAACGGTGACAAGATGAGAGAGTTTCTCTGATTGAACTATCATCCCTAATGTAGCATCGCATATGATCCAACAAATGGCCAAAGAGAGAGGAAAGAACAGAATGAATTTAAATTGTCATCACATTACAAACCTTAGGAGCACCAATTCCATCCGGTCTAGCTTCAATAGCATTCCCATGAGAGTCTAACCTTTTTTTTATTATGTCATGCTTCTGCATACACGAGAAAACAATATGTAAATCTTGCATGCATGCACACAAAATACACTACACAGCATAACTTCATATAGTTTAAATATTCTAGATAAGTAAAGAAAAAGGTATGCATCCTTACGCACCACATCTAGGTGTTGCTCCCCACTGATGTCCATTGCATCAACACTTAATAAAGAACAAGGAAGAGCAGGGAATGTAACATCAAACTGCAAATAAAAATGGAAAAATTGTAAAGTTCACAGATACAGATACAAATTGATGAATAACATAATACACATCGTGAAACAATGTATGCTTGTGCCAAAGTTACACTTGGGAGAACAACCTACAAGTGGAGCTGATGTGACAATACTCGAAATCTAAATCATTTTCCACATTAAGCAAGTGAAGAATAATAGCATGCCATATAGGCTTCAAAATAATAAGGCACAACATCGATAAGAATTAGGATATGGTGCATTAGTTACATTGATACGTAGCGTTGCTCCTCTTGAAGTATCAACTACAAGCTGTGTTTCTGTTACAGCATGGAGATACAACCCTACAACCAACGAGGGTTTCAAGCGTATTAGAAGTGAAATAAAGCAAATATATACAGAATTTACTCAAACAACAACGGGAGACCAACAAAATAAAAACTTAATTGCACTGATACCAAAAGATAAAGCTTCAAAAGAAAATAATACTAGTCATGCTAAACACATGACTTCAACTTTGACGAAAGACATAGGAACTACATATAATTTCCCTTTAATTTCCCATTGTTGTTCCCGCATGGGTTTTAATAAGGATGACAACCCTACTCGAATCTCGACATTGATATGATATTGTCCACTTTGGGGCTAAACTCTCGTGACTTTGTTTTTGGACATCTCCCAAAAAGCCTCATATCAATGAAAATGGTTATCATTACTTATATACCCATGATCTTCCCCTAATCTAACCAATGTGGGATACTTTGTTTGCATCCCAACAATCCTCCCCTCGAACAAAGTTCCACCGAGCCTCTCTGTGGGCTCAACTTTTGATTTGGCACTCGAGGATTCAACCCTCCCCTCGAACAAACACCTCCCCTCCCCTCAAATAGTCAATCCGTCTAGATGCAGATAGACCAGATTTTCGCACCAACTATTATATCCAACAAACTCCTCTTCTCCTGAGAGTACACCGTTCGTCAATTTGTTTAGCTCACATCCAAAACAACTCCTCTTCTCTTGAGAGTACCCCGCCAGTCTGATAGAGCTACCACAAATTTTTGTCTCGGAGCTCTAAACGTCTTTGTCCTACACCAAAGCGTTTTTCTACCGACATGGTTATGTTTGGGGCAAGGCACTGATACCAATTGATAAGGATGACAACCCTACCCAATCTCCACATTAATATGATATTGTCCATTTTGGATCTAGACCCTTATGACTTTGTTTTTAGGCATCTCTCAAAAGGCCTCATATCAATGGAGATGGTTGCAATCACTTATATAACTATGATCTTTCCCTCATCTAACTAATGTGAGATACTTTGTTTGCATTTGCTCAATGCAGTCTGGGACTCAATAATATACTACTTTTTTTTTTATATCCGTGAGTGTCCAGGTCAAACTTACGCACATCTCGACTATTGACATCGACATACCATCTCTACAACATATGAATGACAATTAATTCCTACATAAGTGATCACCATAGATTGAACCAATCACCTATTAGTATATATATTTTTTAATAACCTGAGAAGTAGGAACTTGGAGCTTTACTCTTCTAAATCCGAAGGCACGGCTGGCCCATCCCTAGACTATGTCACCCACCATTAGTGAAATTAGGGGTTGCCTGGACAATTAATCACAACAGCCATCTCAAACATGAGTCATTGAGGAGAGCATACCTAGAGCCCAGGGAACCATTGGGCCGCCCCCAGGGCACAATCCCCTCTTATTATACTATATTAAACAACTGGGTCTGGGTTAGGGCTAAACACGAATCAAACCTCGAATACATGCATCAAAACAGAAAACAGATTCTAGAGAACCAAACACAATTGAATTGTAATCACATTACGGCAAGACCTAGATTCAATAACAAACGAACGGTAAAATTGATAGAGAAGAAAACCTACGTAGCTCGGAAATGAAAAGCAGAATCATGACAATGGAAGACGCAAGCGTAATAACGCCACCGGAGAGCGTTCGGCTGTAGAAATCCTCATTAATTTTAGGGTAAGCATCCAAGTTTCGAAGCTTGCCGATTAAATTATCCATGCCCGGCCCTTAATTTCCGATCCAACGCAACGGCCAATCGCCCCTGAATCCGAATTGAAGAACCGAAACAAGAACAGGATGAGATCTTTGACGAATCCAAATCCCCCGCCAACAGAAACTTGGAAATTTTTGTGGGAAAATGACGGGGAAATTGGGATTTGAGAATTGAGATCCCTTGATTCTTATGCTTCTGAAGGAGAAGAGAAACCAAGCTCGGTGATTCCCCGGATATAGGGGTTCGGTCTTCGTCTCCGATTGAAAAATCTGCAGACCATGAATCTCGAAACTCCTTTACCGGGATTTTTTTTTATTTATATTACAAGACAAAATTTATATACCCTTCCTTTTTTTTTTTTCCTTTTCCTTTTTTGTTGCTTCAAATGCCAATTTTTATAATTAATTGCCTTTTTTTAGATTTTCTAGTTCTCTTTATTTTTATTCAACGTTGTATTGGTTTTGTTTTCGATGTAATTTGAAAGACGTGAGCACAAAGATTTTAGATGATTTCTCGTTGATGCAAAGGTTTGAATAATGTAGATGTTCATCCTTCAATCTCACTAATCTCTCTCTTAAAAAATAAGATTTTTCTTTTTTAAAGAAATGTGTGAGTAGTGTAATAGTTTCACTGTTTAGTGGTAAATTAATAACATTATGATCACAAGTTCGATTCCAATAATCGATATTTAATTTTCATTTATTTGACAGCAGTCCACCTAACAAATGACAAAAATTTGGGCCTACTCAAACAAATGATAAATTTAATGTTTTTTTAATAGGACATTCGTGACATAAAATTGGGGCCTACTCAAATGACAAAAATGTCCTTAAGTTTAATAACGTGCAAGAGATAGTCTTCCATCATTAATGCATATATAGCATTCAATCAATGCTTCGAACGGTGTTCAATTAATGTAGTCTTTAATCATTTTCACAAATAATTAAAAAAATAGTTTTCAATCAAAAGATGGTGAATGATGATCGAATGGGCTAGTGGCATAATTATTTATTGTTTGGTTGTAAATAAGTTAAACACCATAGTTACAGGTAACAAACATGTGTGAAATATTTATGAAAATGTAATATAATTCACGAGAAACCACAAATTCAAAATCACCATTCTTAATCATTGCTAAAAAAAAAAAATCACCATTCCTAATTGTTGGATAAAAAATATATATAATATCAATTTTTGAAGAGATTACGGGTTTAAATATATATATAAAATATAGTCTTAGAAAACTTAAAATTAGATCAAATATGTTGCTCTATATTATTCCTTTTATATTTAGTATTATTGTTTTCTCGAACCATCACTAATGGGCTCGATTTATTGGGCTTTGTTCCATTTGGAACCTTATTATAGAACGGGGTCATTCAAAGCCCACAAATCAGACCGTCTGGCCCACCATTCTGTCCAAAGTGCGGGCTACTCATCTAATATTGGGCCGCTCGAAGCCCACAGTTCTAATATTAGAAAATCATCGACCGGTTGATTTCTCTAAAAACACATTTAAATAGTAAATAAAAAACAACATCCAACGCCACTTCATATTTTTATTTCATAATTGCATTTTATACATTTTTTTTAAAGTTGTATTTCGAAAACAAAAATTCAACACCGAGCATATATCAAGTGAACTGATATAAGCCTAAAAGGACCAAACAGATAAAATGAGAGAAATAGCTAACAATCACGCCATAACTTCTTTATTTTTTTATTTAATTCTTTACCAAAAAAAAAAAAAAAAAAAAGAATATTAACTTTTTGGAAGAAATTTGTGCATTGCACAAATATGGAGCATTCCTAGTAAAAATATGAAGGAAAAAAATTCATATGTCTCCGATGGCTTTAATTAACGTAACATATAATATTCAATTAATGCACATATAATATTTAATAATGTCACAAACAATATTCAATTAGTGTCACATGCAACCTTCTATCATTATAGTTTCCAGCCAATGCAATCGATAGTTTTTAATAAGTTCAGCACATAATTTTCAATCAAGATACTATGAGTATGAATGAAATATTTATTTACAAAAATAAAATTAAAATGGACAACTAAAAAGTTGTCATCTATAACAAACTTCCTTAAAGTTATCTAAATACGTTAAAAGAAAATGAATACAACTCAACTCACATATATTGATAGATTAACCACAAGATATGCGCATTGAGTCTTCAAATCTCCAGTTGTTAAGTAAAAAAAAAAAAAAAACTTTTCCATACCTAGCATTGCAAGTTACTAAGGGTGTGTTTGGGGCACCGGTTATGTTATTGTAGACAATGGGTTATTATAAACGGTGGGTTATTATATATGGTGGGTTATAATAAACGGTGTTTGAAGTGCAGGTTATCATAAGAGGAGTTATGATAAACAGTGTTTGGAGCACCTGTTATTATAAGAGGGATTATAATAAACGACGTTTGGGGTGTAGGTTATTAAAAGGAGGGTTA
>JBBMKA010000015.1:6517533-6537886 GCA_037833695.1 Sechiopsis laciniata
GCTGGCGGCGGGAGAAATACACGGCCCGCAAATTTTGGGCATAACCACCGGTTATAATAACCGGTGGCCCAAACGTCAAGTCCATTTTGATAACTCATCCGGGCGTTTCATAGTTGGGGGCCCAAACACGCCCTAAGAGTTATTGATTTAATAATTCAAACACAAATTACTTATGCATATATTTTTTGTTGAATATTGTGCTGTCTTAGAACCTAGGAAGAATGTATGTGCATAGATATCAAATCAAATTGTGCGCATGTTTTATATCTTATCAATTTGATTAAAACGCTTTTAAATTTTTTGATATTTCAAATAAAATAATATCATGCTTTCGTTCTAGAAATCGTACACTTTTTGGGTTCGAAAAATGATGATAGACAATCACTCCCATTCAAATTTCTCACTTATTTGAAAAGACTCCAACTCCAAAGATTATTTCGACAATACCTTTTCCTTTTTCTTGAGCTCAATTTGATTATTATTAACTTGATTTTTCATTTCATCATCACGTTTTGCAAATTTTCTACTTTAGTCGCCTACTCTTCGAATCTCAATTTTGTTTTTCTTTTTTAAATTCAAGAGATTTTAACGTATGATCCGTTAGCGACAATCAAACACTTATATTGTTAAATTGTCAAGTCTTCATTTGATAACCAAAAGTAATTTGAAGAGTAGTTGACTAAAATAGAAATTTTGTAAAACACTTATATGATCTTAACATATGATCCGTTAGTGACAATCAAACACTTATATTGTTAAATTGTTAAGTCTCTGTTTGAAAACCAATTGATTTTTTAAATTTAAGTTTATTTTTATTTGAGTTTCTTATCATGTGTTTCATCTTTTCTATCATATATATTTTTTTATTTAAGAAAGTATGTGAATGCTAACTAAATTTAAAAAAACAAAAATAAGCTTTTAAAAACTATTTTTTTTTTTTTTTTTTAATTTAGATTTTGTTTCTAAAACTATAGTTAGGATGTAGGCATCCAAATAAAAATACACATATGATAAAATAATTGCTGTAAACTTAAATTTCAAAATAAAATACAAAATAGTTACCAAATAATGCTTAGATTATTGCTTTGGTTGGTTGGTACATTTTTCTATAATCATTATCTTTTAAGTATTAATCCATGCCACGAGAATCAATTGTGTATATATATATATATGGAAATTAGAAACGGAAATTGAAAATTAGGGGAAAAAATACAAAAATTTTAAAAATAAACGGAAAATTCAAAGAAAATGAAATAAAACTGAGAACTAAAAGCAAAGTAGCCAACCTAATTTAACTATTAATATAGATTATGAATTTGAATCATGCCCGCTCCAATTATTGAAGAATTGAAAACAGAAAAAAAAAAACCAAGTGGCCAAATCAGAAATAAAAGAAAGTTCAAGAAGTAACCATATTTGATGTTAAAAAAAAGTAAGACCATTATTCAAGAGGTGGGTTTTGCTCATTTGAAACTCATGAAAATGTTTTTACTTTTTTTTCAGCCTAAAATTATTATTTATTTATTATTGTTATTTTCATTTGGTTCAATTTATTTTTTCTAAATGTACTTTTAAACAAACATCTATATTACTATTTCGACGCTTTTAAAAAATAATAATTAAGAATTTCTCTTAGAAGCAAGATTTTTCAAATTTATCACCAAACTATCGTTCAAATTAAAGTCAATTCAAGGAGGAAATCAAAACCAAAAGATTCATGTCACAAATCAAGAAAACTTAGAGAAAATTAATAAAGCTTATCTAGGTCCAAAATTTTCCACTATGAATGTAGATTTTAGGGAGCATATATACAAGAATTTTTTTTAATACGATTAATCGACATGCACTAAAGATCAATCAAATAAGAAAAAATGAAAAGAAAAACAAAAAAGAAAAAACAATTATTATCATAGCAATTATTAATTTTCGTACCAAGGAAGAATTTTTTTAAAAAGTTAGATGCATGCCCACATAATGTTATAGCCTATTGGATTAATTATTATTATTATTATATAATACCTTTTAATATCTGAAAAAAAAAATATTTATATTGGTAGACAATCAATTTCTTCTTGGACTATACTAACTCAGTTAGTGCCACGGGCACTAATGAAAAGAAGAACAAAACTACAAGATCTTGACAAAACTATGCTTGGAGAATGTTAATTATTGAATGTATAATATTTTATATTATACTTTCTAACCTAAATAATTATAGAGATATATGCGCTTAATTAAAATATATACTTTTACATTCGAGTAAAATTGAGTTTTAAGTTCATTATTCTAGATGGTTGAGGAGTGTACTCTCCCTTATTCGGTTATTTCTTAAAATGAAAGTCTCTATTGTTTAAAAAATGTATTGAACTTACATATTAAAGTTTATATGAATAGAATGAGATAGGATTTGTATAAAATTGAGATTGATTTTTGAAAGTTAAAAATGACTAAAAATAAACCAATAAAAAGTTTTATGACTAATATAAAATAAATTTAAAAATTTACTTATAAAAGTGAAATATGCCAGTGATATATAAATTATATATAGACAAGATTTATGGTTTCCATATAAAGTATAGCTTAAATAATATCATGTATAAAATTTAATAACTAATAATTTTACACCTTTAAATATTAATTTAAAAAGTTGTATAAACAAATTTTAACATTTAAAATAGGTTTAAATGTATATAATTTTATACCGAATGGATCGGTGGTGTAATGATTTCATTGTTTGGCTGTAAATCAGTTCAACACCATCGTCACAAGTTCGATTCCGTGAATCGGTATTTATCTACCTCCCTCGATGTGTACTAAAAAAAAATGTATATAATTTTATAAGAAAAAGTAGACCACATACATTTAATCACCAAAATAGAGATTAATGATCATATAAAGTTTAAACTTTATATATATGTAAAAGACAATCTCAAGTAGGTTGCACTTAGATACATATATAAAATTAAAATTCATGTCGACAAATTACATTTTGTTTGTGTTGGTAGATACATTATCTTAACCCCAAAAAAAAAAAGAACAAGATAAGGCAAAGTAATATTAAAATATAATATTTATATCTAAAAAAAAATTAAAATATAATATTAATATTAAGTGCTATAGATATTCTTTCAGAAACAATAATGATAAGATATAAAGAAATTAGGTTTAAAGAAAATAAATATAGAAAGAAATTAAGGTTTGGATTTATTTATTATAATATAATCTTTTTTTTTTTTTTTTTTTTAGTGATTCACCATCAACAATAGCTAGTGTGCCAAATGTAAGAGCCCAACCCATCCACTAGTTAGCCTAGCTAGATTGTTGTTTCCTAAATATGATATGCAATCTTCCTTTAACCTTTGATATGATCAAAATCACATTAGCTTTCCAACACTTTCTTTGTACTTTCCTCACACCCTTCTCATTTATTCATACATTATAATATGATTGAAGTCTTTAATAAATCAACAAAATGGAGACTAAAGTGGAAAGTGGAGAAAGATTTTATCTTTTTGCATTTTAAAATTTTGTATATGTTAATTTAATCAGATTTATGGTTTTAATAAAAGTTCGAACCTATATTAAATAATAGGTTTTGGGTCGTTAGATTATTAAAATATTTTCTATTAAAGATAAATGGAATCTAAATTCTTATATATCAATTTAATTGTAAAAAGTTGTTTTTAAAAATTAAGAGGTTATGAGTTCAATTTATAATAGGGAAATTGTATTGGATAGACATTTTTCACAAAATATATATAAATGTTGGTAAAATTTAAAATATTTGCATCCATAATCATTAATATCATATTATAAATACTTATTAGTACAATATTATGTATTATTAATACAATATTACTATTAATACCAATAAGTACGATTGCTATTTTTTTTAAAGTGACAACATTTGTAATTATTTTATGAATTTGACTAATTTAGTAAGTTTCATTTTATAATATTCTTTACTTAAGATTAATTTTCTACAAATTTTTTTTGACAACTAAATGTGGTAAACGGTTGTTTTGTAAAAATAATTAAAGTACACGCATATTAACTAATACACTCAAGAATATATATAAAGATCAATTTGGATATATAACTCAATTAAATAATACATATATTATCCATCCAAATGTTATTGATTTAAATTCTTACATCTACTGCTTCAAAAAAAAAAAAAAGAAGCTCAATAATAATGATCATCACAATAAAGAAAATGAATAAGTTAAAACTTTTCAAGAGAATTTTCTTTTGAATGAGGTTTTGGTTTTGAGGGCCTCCCAAACGTCCTTTCCATCTAAAAAAATCTTAATTTATCAACATTTATATGAAGTTGGTACATTAAAAAAACCTACCCAAAATGTTATTTTATCTTGCAAATAAAAGTTCTAATAGAACATAGATTTATTTAATCTTCATTAAATTTTACCTAGATTTATTTAATCTTCATTAAATTTTACCAATCTCGAACCTTATTATAAAATGGTTCAAAAAAAAAAAATTATAAAAAAACAGTAACCGTTACAAACAACAAAATGTAACAAAATTTATATGAAATGCGGTAGATACTAAAGTTACTAGAATGACCAAGGGGGCATGTTGGTGGAGAATTGAGCAAATAAAGGTTAAAAAAAAACTAATAATAATGTACTTTTTAGTATAAAATAAGGAAAGGAAATTATAAATCATACATAAAAGAAATTATTATTTTTAAATAAATAAGAGTCAAATATCAATATTTAAGATCGAATACATGACTAGTATTAAATTAAATTACCAGTAAATAATAAAATAAAGAAACTATTACTCCTTTTGGTAAATAATAATAATGTTCTATGATAGGATAATTAAGAAACTTTTAGATTTGAACTGTTTCATTAAAAAAAAATGGTCGAATTTTAAATTTTTTTAAAAAAAAGAAATAAAAAGGTTCGTGGGTGGAGAAAGCAAAATGGGTGGGGTGAGCACTAGTTAGTGGGCCCGGATGAATCATTGCAAAAGCCAAGCTGAGATGTCCCATCACAAACAAGTGTGAAAAACCAGACCAATTTATTTAACTAATTTTAATTCTTCAATTATTATTATTTTGCTATTTTCATTTAATTATTTTCCATCTAAAGGTATGGGCCCCATGATTTGTAACCGAGAATCCGGTGGGCATTTGAAGAGACAGTTATTTCAGTTAGAGGACGTTTTTATTTTAGTAGTTTTTTCTTCTTCTTTTGAACCAGCCACGTCAGCTGCCGACATGGACAGATCTGCCCACGTGGCTTTCCTTTTTTAGCTAAATTGTCCCTAGTGGGCAAGCCTTTGGTAGCTTTCAAAATTTAGAGAGTGATGATGTGGAAAATATACAAGTAGTTCTCATTAATCACTTTCATGAACCAAGTTTTCACTGTTCTCCCTATCTACTTTAACATTTTTAAATTGTTTATTTTTTCAGTTCACAACATTGCATCCTTTTTTATGTGGGATTTTGTTCTTTATATGTCCAATCCCTTTCTATATTTGATTAAATACTTTTAATTTATGATTTAATTGGGTTTTAAGGCCATATGGCCTTTTTAAGTTTAGTATAATGGAGCATATTAATTACATAAATGTTGATATGGTATTTTTTTTTTTTAATAATAATATGTTAGAGATGTTCATAGAGCGTAGCCAGGGAATGACTTATCTGTTTCTATTCCCGCCACCAAATACAACTTTCATCCTCACAAAATTCACCAGTATTTTTTTATGCGAGAAATGGGGTAGAAAATTCGAATTTGGGCATCAAATTCTTCGTGTGATTTTTTTTTCGATTTATTAATATTTTTTCCTGATTTTATATATATATATTTCCTCAATAAAATTTTCAAATAGTTACTTTTTCCTTGAAAGGTATATAATGGTTAAAGAAAAATACGTAATTCTATAAATATTAAATTAGTAAAAATGAAAAAAAAAAAAACTTTCACAAAAAATCAAAAAGATATAAAAGACGTCAGGATCGTGCAAATGGATGAAGAATACATTTTTTTGTCTCGGTTTAGCTAGTGGGGGGCTTTTCTACCGTGCTCACTCTCCCGTCTCTCACCTAAACAAAGATCTACCATTGTTAAAAGCTAATCCAAGACTGTAAAGGGAAAATTTACATCTCTAATAATAAAACTTTCATTTATCATTTTTTATGACAATTTTATTTGCAAATATCTCAACCAATTTTGCAACGAATTACCATTATTTTGATTTTCTTGAAAAGATAAAAAATTATAACACAATATTTTACTCACAAAAATATAAGTATTAAATTATAGAAGTGATAATACACACGTGAGAAAATGATACTCAAATTGTCACGAGTCCCAAACGGCAGGTTAATTGCCGTTTATTCTGACGTGTTTGTGATGTGTTTTCCGATTATATTATGAAATTTGGCCGTCGTCACAACCGAGGAGAAAAAAAAAGAAAAAAAAAAGAGAGAGAGAGAGAGTGAACATTGTTTTTAAAAAACCATTGGCATTCTAGAAAAAATCCATTGGCAGAGAATAAATAATATTTGAATAATATATTAATATGAATAATATATTAAACAACATATAAGCTCGGAGTCTATTCATTTAAGAAAATTATCTTTTTAGTTCATATATTCTAGATTTAGTTTCGATTTTATTAAATTGAGTATTTTTATCTCTTACATTTTAATGAATCAAATTTGTAATTTAATTTATTTTTTTTTTTGTCATTATTATATTAAAAGGCCATATTACAAAGATATGGTTCTTAGATTCTGTAGCTACTCTAAAACTTATAGCTTCCTAAACAGCATTAGATCCTTTAATTCACCAATTGAACAGCTTGGATTTGGAATTGTGAACTATACTTTCTAACTTTCAAACTTTGTTTTGTGGAATAAAGGCTCTCACCAATTATATTTCACTTTTCAAGAATAAAAAACCAATACTTTATTAGATTCATCACCAAAATAATAATGTCTATAGTCTAATCTAGAAGTATGAGGTTATTTATTTTTAATTAAATAATTGATTCTAGGGTCATAATATATTAACTGGTGTGTTGGAATAAATCAACACATAATATAAATGAATTAAGACTATAGCCTAGAATCATTAAAAAAAAATTATGACCTCCAATCATTGTATACAATGATACAAAAGGATCCTTGTTCTTTGTTTTTTTACTATTCGTTAGTTGTTTTTTTATCCCCATCTAGGATTTTCTTTATATATACTTTTTTTAAAATTAAATATTATAATATATATTTTTTTATTAGAATAGTTGGATATTTTACGATGATATTTTGTTTCATATAATTTGAGTGTGTGTGTGTGTGTGTTTTTTTTTTTTTTTTTAAATTTTTTTATAAGAATATTCGTTTTTTTATAATATATTTGTCTTCTAGTTAGTGTGAAATCTTTCATTGAATAAAAGATTTAAAGTGTGAATATATATTATCATTAAATAAATATAGTGTGAATATATAGCTAACTTATTGTAGTGAATATTTATTAAGAGTGGTTGCTAAGAATATTAACGTTTTCTTAGTTATTCTAAAAATAAAGAATCCACACAAAATAATAACAACAAATAACAAATAAAATATAAATATAAAGAAAAACCCTCACCAAATGAGAGGGTAATGTCGGTACAATGATTGAATTATAACAGATAGTTTTTTTATTTAAAAAATATTTTTTTATAATGATCTTCTTGTATATGTTAAAATAAACATATAAGTTATCTTATAATGATAAAAATAATAAACACATAAGTAACTTATCGTACCATAATGAATGATTTTAGAATTATGAAAAAATATAGTCTAGTCAAGATAACATTTAAAGAGTTAGATGATATATCTTGATCACTACTTAATTACCACAATATTTTGTTAAATTTGGTTAGTTTTTTGGAATATTTTGTTGCATTGCTTAATAATTTCTATTTATAAAAGATGAATGATTAAGAGTGTTAAACAAAATTCACCTTAATCTTTATATTTGTCTTAAGACACTTGGACTAAAATGGACTAATAGTGAAAAATTGTTCTTCTCCATTCATATATTTTTTTCTCTTGAGATAATTTTAAATATTCAATCATCTCACCTCAAAACCTTTTTCACGATAATTACTATATATTGAAAAAAAAAAAAACTCTAGAAAACATCAATGGTATGAGGGAGGTGGGATTTGAATTAAAAGTGAGAAAATGACCATTAATATACACACTTTAGGGTCAATAAGCACATACTTTAAAAATCAAAGACTTTTTATGCAGGTTGAAATTCCAATATTCTTTTCATATATGATCACACCATTAAATCTTAAGCTTTCAGTTCTAAAATACACATATGAAAAACATATATGAATCTTTTACAATAATTCTATATTTATGAATATTTGAATTATCTTACATGCATATTAAATAGATAACTATCGTGAATTGACTCATAATCTTTTAATTCTTCAAAATTCTCCATTAATTTAGGATATTTTGTTTGTCCTTTTCTTTTATATCCCAAGTTATTCCAAACTTTGTATTTAGCCCTTCATTTCAAACACCTTTTTCCTCTGCCTAATTCCCTCATTCCTTCTTCTTTAACCACAAAAAACTTTTGACCCATTGCCCAATTATTCTCACACATGGCCTTGCCTACCCTCTTAGTATAATGGTTTTGATTCCATTTCCTATTCAATGTATCGTGTCTTAAATTTTAAATATTCTATCGTAATCGAACATATACGTGTATAATTAATTAATACACGATTCTAAATTCAAACTACACTCCTATATATCACTAGACAAGTTTTGATGAATATGAAAGTAGAATATACGTAAGTACTACATTTAGAAGAAGTGTTGGGAGGCATTTGTTATTGTATGAGATTTAAAAGGTTTGCAATTTTAATAAGTTGATATAAGCAAATTCACACATTAAAATGGTTAATGTTGGATACATATATTTTTCATGTTGGATTATAACTTGTACAAACTTAACTTCAAAATAAATACATTAAAAAGAGCGAACGTGCAGCAATATTTGACATATTTTTCCTTTTTAAAAAAAAAAAAAAAAAAATTTATATTTTAGGTAGAGATTCAAATTTCGATAGTTTCAATTTTTTATATTAAAAATACGTGAAAAAAAGAAGAGATTTCAACTTTTTATAAAGATTTTTTCCAGCTCCACTCCTACGAAGAATTAGCACTCCGGATTTGACTCTGACGGAAAATCGGCGTGTAAAAGAGATGTAAAAAAGAATTTAAGGAACTTTTTGCAATAAAGAAAACTATTTTGCCAATGATGAAAAGTTTCCGAAATTTTTGTGATAAATATTTAATTTTTTTAGTAAGTACACAAACAATCTTTTAAGCAGATAAATTTGAATCCATAACCATAATAATATAGTTGAACTAATGTTCTTAGGTGAAAATTGAGTTATAATAATTACTTCCACTTACATTTATAAAATTTGAAGAGAAGTTTGGATGTAAATTTAAAATGAGTAGTTATTTTGAATAGTTAAAAATGAAAAAAAAATGGTTAAAAATGAAAAATTAAAAATGAATGATAAAAAATGAGTAATTAAAAATGAGAAGTTATTTTAAATAGTTAAAAATGAATTATTATAAATAAATAGTTAAAAATGAATGATTATTTTTAGTAATAAAAATGAAAAATTATTTTGAGTAAATATAATAACTTATTTGCATGTGATTTTTTTTAAGGAATAATTAGTATATACTCCATTTAAATCTTCCACAAATTCAACAATCAAACATCAATGTTTTGTTATTTAGTTTTATCAATATTTTTAAATTCTGTAAAATTAAAAATTTAAAAATAGGAACTAAATTATATCTAACCCCATGAATAATATTATATATTAAATTAGAATTTATTCGGATGATTTATTTTCCATTTTATTTTTTTGAGTTCCATCACCCCTTTCTGGAGAGAGAAAGGACAAGTTAATTAATAAATAAAGACCAAATCATTAATTAATATATATTAATGCGTCAACAAATTCAACTTTAATCTTGAAAAAAACATATTATTGTGAAGTATTACCAAACTGACATGAGAAAAAATCTATTACTAATTATATGCTGACAATATGGAATCTTCTTTCAACTATTTATTCAATGACATAGCAAAAAAAATCTTCCATACGACATAATCATGAGAAAGAGGAACTTAATCATCCGACAATACAAGGTTTTATTATTATCATTATTTTTATAATTATTATTATAACATTCAAAATCTTTTAAAATTTATTAAAAGGTTTCATCCTCAAATTAAAATCTATTTTGTCAACCTTATTTACTATAACGTTAGGTTTGGGATTAACGCATGTTCATTAATCAATTCAAAAATTTTATTTTTGTGTTATATTTGAAGGGGAATGACTTGAAGCGACTGACAAAATATCGACTTATTTAAGATATCTATTCATAATTTAATGTTTATTTCGATATATTCTAACAAATGAAGAGTAATTTCTTTTTGTAATCTACTTTTTTTTAAAGCTTCAAATGAGGGAGAAAAATTGGACAAAAGAAAAAGACTTTTGAAATAGGAAGTCCAATTTATGCTATTTCATCTTTCTTCCCATTCTATTTCTACTTTAATCAGAGCTTAAAAAGAGAAGGAAAAAAAGGTAACTGCTTTTTCCAAATTATAAAAGGTGTAAGATATTTGTTTTATTCCAAAATTGAAAGTCCCATAAGCTAAATAATTTTACTCTACAAACTAGTTTATAGCCATTTCCTTCTCTATTATATATTATTTTCCTTACATGTCAATAGTAGTTTATGGACATTTTCTCTATTTATTTGTTCTATTTAACTTATTTTAAAATGTGTTACAAGAACGAAATTCAAATGTTATAATGTATGATTTGATAATTTAGATGTTATAAATTTACTGAAAAAAAAAACTAGTTTTAAATTTTTAAAAAAATATTATCGACTACTAATCGGTATTCTTTTAATTTAACAATTATAGGATAAATATTAAATCATCAATTTAATGACTTATCCAATAAACTAGGCTTATTCTCATATATATATATATATATAAAATTTTAAAAAAGCTCAACAAATGGGAGGAAAACACCATTATAGGAAAAAGGGGGCAAAAGCCTATAATTGTTAAAGAAATGAGAGAGAAAGAGAGAGAGAAAATAGAAAGTTCATGAAAAATAGAGCTTTAGAGCTTTATAAAGATGTTGAAGTGCACTAAGTTCCAAACCTTACAATTAATTGAGCACTATATAATAACAATCAAATCCAACTAAATGTATCGAATGGGTCGGTGGTGTGATTGGTTATCTAGTTTGGTGTTAATCCATTTCTACTTCACGGTCACTGGTTCGATCCCTGGAATCGGTATTTTTAATCTCCTTCCCCTACTAAAAAAAAAAAATAATAATAATAATCCGACTAAAAGTTTATACACTAACATTAATTAATCAAACTTTACCTTCTCCTTCTAAACTCTTCTTCATACCATAATCATTGCATTGATATCATTGAAACATGAAAAATTGAAACAAATAATAATAATTACTATTATTATAAAAGAAAAAAAAAGTTGAACCCCAAAAAGTGGGATGGCAATTCACATAAAACCCTTGTTGAGCACTAGACAACCATCTCAAATAACAATTAATCAAACTCAAATGTTTGGAAGTGGGGTTTTCAGTGGTCATTCACCAAATTTTGGTTTCCCCTTCTCTTTTTCTTTTCATTAGTGCTATAAAATAGAGCTAGCTATCAAGCATATCATTTTCTTTCCTATTATATCATTTTCATTTGCTTTTACCCTACTCTCTTCTTGGTTTTCTTTTCACAACCCCCATTCCCAAATTGGGTAAGTTTTACACAAAAAAAACCTTTAGAAATGAGTTTTTGATAACCGAAAACTAATACAATTATGTTCTTAATTCAAAAACCGAAACTAACATTAGAACAACAAGGTTTCCACAATATTTACTCGTATAAGTGTAAATCTACATGATCATTTGAACTTTTGGATTCTAAAAGGAAATTTGTATGATGATAGCTTTAATTTACTCAAAACACAAAAGTGAATGAAATGAACATAGTTTAATTTGTTAGGCGTCTCCTCTTAGTTTTTTCAACTAGGAGCGTTACATGAGCGAAAAATGTGGAAGGGGTAGCGATTTTTTTTTCTTCCCCTTGTTTCGTGGGAATGATAAATAATGGTTTCTCCCAAACACCGACAAGGTTTCCTGTCATTTTAACTCCCAACTTTTGGAACCAAACAATTTTTTCTTGTCACTTTCCATTCTTAACCTCTCATATTAAATAAATAATTTTGTGCCACTTTCTTCTCATAACACCTCAAACTAATCAAAGTTTTATCTATTCCAAATTTTTTCAAACTATTCCAAACTTTTCCACTCCTCTTCTTTCTGCTCGTACAAATACCTCCTCTCTAGTTTATTCTCTTCATTTTTTTACCATGGAAAGACAATACTAAAAATTTAAATGTTCCATTTTGACCCTCTTTAAAAATAGCTCAAAGACTTTCTTTTGACAATAACTTAATCTTAATCAATACGAGAACTTTGATTCTTTTGACAATAACTTAATCTTACTTTATATCATATATATTTTGAATCGAGTAATTAACACAAGACTAAGAGATTATTAAATTGGTAACATATCACTTTGTATAAACTATACCTAATGCCTAGTAATTAACACAATAAAATTTTAAAAAATACATATTTATACCATATCACATTTTAATAAACAAAATGAGAATAATATTTGGGTGTGACGGGGATCAAAATGGTGGCTGAAAAGTACATAAACTAATTTAAAGATAAAAATAAATAAAAAATAATAATTTCGTCCATTAGTGCAATGAACCTCATTATAAATGAACCCTTTCCACTTCCCCTTCTTCATCAACTTCTTCACCAACTCTAACTCTCTGTTTTTCTCTGTTTTTTGCTCTGTTTTTTCCCCCACAAATGACCAACCAAAAACCAGTTCTTCCCATCGCCAAATCCCGAATCGGCGTGGCCATCACCGTCTCCATCTCTAAATCGGAGCACCTTGCAGGAATTCGTGGACTCGTGACGGCGAAGATGTCGAAAAAGAAGCTTTTAAAGAGAAGCGAAAATGGCGGAGGAGGCCGAGGCCGAGCCGCCATTGCTTGCTCGGTTGATCTGATGAGAGCTTCTTCACCGACCCGGCTAAATTCTACTGTTTCTCTTTCTCAATCTGCTTCTCAATCCCCTTGGATCGTAAGTTTTTTATTAAAAAAAAATTTCTGTTTTGTTCTTGTTGTTCTAATGATTTGGCCCCTGTTTTTTAACAATGAAAGTTTGCTTCTTTTTTTTTGATACATTGTAGTTTAAGCTTCCGTCGGCACTCAACATGTTCGAAGAAATTACGACGGCGTCGAAAGGGAAAGAGATTGTAATGTTCTTGGATTACGATGGCACTCTTTCGCCCATTGTTGAAGATCCTGATCGTGCATTCATGACCAACGAGGTTTGTGTTTCTTAAACCATTCCATATATATGAACTAAATATGGTATTTGTATGGGAGAATAATCGAGGTGCGTAAGTTAGTTAAGATATTCAAGAATTAAAAAAAAAAAAAAAACTTACTAAATACTAATAGTCTCATCAATGAACAAATTGATTAGTACATAATATTGTATTAAAGTACATTAAATTCAAACATATATCTAATAAAATTTGATCTAAGATTGCTGACTGAAATGACACTTGTTGAGAATTTTACATTGAAGAAGTGATATCACCTCCTAACATCTATAAGATAAATGATTAACTCCAATCACAATAAATCCGCTTTGAAATGTAATTCAAAACATGCAGTTTTGACAAGAAAGAGAGAGATAAGTGATATTTTTCACTTTCACTTTTTACTTTTGAAAATTTAGTGAAGATGAGAGGAAGATTCCTATTAATTGGTTAAGAGAAAATAATATTTCAAATGGTTATTTGTTTCTTTATTCATTATTTTTAACATTTTCGAGCAGATGAGAGAGGCCGTAAGAAATATTGCGACGTACTTTCCGACCGCTATAGTGAGCGGAAGATGTAGAGAGAAGGTATGTATTTGAACACAAATCATTCAACCCAAAAATTTTAACCGATAGAACGTTTAGTAAATTTTGAATATTGTATGAACATTTTGTATATATGGGATTTGAAGATTGATAATTTGGATAAAATATGTTGGCAGGTGTGTGAGTTTGTCGGATTGACAGAGCTGTTCTATGCAGGGAGCCATGGAATGGACATACAAAGCCCAACAAAAGGCTATAAATACAAGAAAGTAAGTGACTTTATATATATATATATATATATATATATATATATATATATTTTATGATTTGAGAATTTGGAATTTTGCTGCTCCATTAACTCCGTTCTTATTTTGTGACACTGGAATTTAAAAAAATTTATTCTTATAACCACTTCGAATGAGATCTTAAAGAAGCATACTCTTGAAGCTAAGGCATTCCACTAGAATTAAATAATTATATGAGAATTAGACTTTAATTACTAATTATTTAATTTTTTTTTTTTTTAAAGGGCAATGAAGCAGTGCTTTTCCAACCGGCAAGTGAGCTGCTACCCATGATTGACGAGGTTAGTTTTGTTGGCTTAAAAAGTCAAACCCACATCCAAACATAAAAAGTTAGATATCATGATAAATTATTATTATTATTTATTTTAATTTTAATATATATTTCATATTTTTCTTTTTGGGATTTTCAGGTACATAAAACCTTGTCAGATATTACAAAGTCCATTACAGGAGCTAAAGTGGAAAACAACAAGTTCTGCATTTCTGTGCATTTTCGCTGCGTCGATGAAAAAGTAATTACCATTTTTCCTTTTTTTTTTTTTTTTTTTTCTTTTTTTCTTTCTATAAACGTAAACCCAAAAAATAAAATAGTATCAAACTTTTTAAAAAAAAATATTTTAATTAAAATTACAGAGATGGAGTGCATTAGCTGAGCAAGTTAATTCAGTGGTTAATCAGTATCCTAAACTCATTCTTACTTTAGGAAGAAAGGTATAATTTTTCACTCCAAATTTATATGCAATTATTTATTTATTTATTGAATTATGTGGCTGACCTACTAATGAAAATAATGAACAGGTATTGGAGATTCGACCAGCAATCAAATGGGACAAAGGCAAGGCTTTGGAATTTTTGTTGGAGTCACTAGGTAATTAAGTTCAAAACGACGACGTTTGTATAATATATAATGTGGATTAATAGTTGTTTATTCATTTTCTTTTAAATTATCTTAAATAATAACTCTCTCTTTTTCTTCTCAAAATTTTAGGGTTTGCAAATTCTAATGATGTTTTGCCTCTATATATCGGAGATGATCGAACCGACGAGGATGCATTCAAGGTATCAGAACTTATATGAATGCACTGTAACCTTTTTTTTTTTTTTTTTTTTTATCACTACAAGAATTCGAGGCTTTCCCGACGATATATAACAATAACATGATTTTCAAGGAACTACCGACGAAAAATTTCTACGGTTGATGAAAGTTAGCTTGATAGGGTTTTGTCGACGAACATGTTGACACTTATTTTAATGTCGGAGAAAACTTCGTGGCGATTTTCTTTTAACATTTGTCGATGTTTTTTGGTGTCAATATAATTCAAAATTCTTGAAATATAAATTTACTATGTTATTATATATTGTCAACAAGAGGAATAATTCATCAATGTATTAGTAACAGTTAGTATATATAATTAAATTTACTCAAATCCACCAACTTAACCTTTTAGATTGATTGACGATTTAACATATAATTTAACATGATATCAGAGTGGAAGGTCCTAATTCGAATCCATGCCAAATCATTGCCTCCCCCATTTAAAATTAAATTTTACTTGTAGGGCATTTTTCAAATTTCTAAACACACAAATGAAACTTTTGGGTTAATTAGTGATTTAACGTAATTCAACAAATATTATATTTAATCAATTAATTAAGATTATTTTTGTGGGGTTGGAATTGAAAAGGTTTTGCAAAGCAAAGGATTAGGGTTTGGAATCCTCGTATCAAAATTTCCCAAGGAAACTTGTGCTTCATATTCCTTGCAAGAACCTTCCGAGGTAACCATTTATTTTTTATTTTTTATTTTTCTAAATCATCAATGTACTATATAAGTTTATATAATTTTTATCTATGAAATAATATTAATCTAATTAATACATCGGCTAGTAGTTTTTAATTTTTTTTTTTCATGTCAAAGTTGATTTAAAAACAGATATACTTGTGATTGTTTTTTGTACAGGTGGAAGAGTTTTTGTGTCGTTTGGTGGAGTGGAAAAGATCAATGGGATTAGAAGAAGAGCAATAGAGAGAGAATAATCATCTTCTACTTCATGTGATTAACAAAATAGAAGGAGATTAAGCAATTTAAATTCACTCAAAGAGTGGATTATTTTGTTTTTTTTTTAATTAATTCTGTATTTTATGCTTATGTAATTTTGTGGCCATTATTAAATAATATCAATGTCTAATTGTTTATGAGAGACAATAATTAACACTCTCATTAATTAGCAATATTAATATATTTATGCATTTAAACTAGCTAACTCGGTTAAAAGGACAAATTATTTAGAGAAGTTGCCACATTATTAACAACGGTTGGGTGTAGATCCAAAAATATATTTTTCTAGTAAACTTTCAACATTTAACCACTTAACCATGAAAAATTGTTGAATATAAAAGCGAAATACTTTTGTAAACTTTCAACATTTAACCATGAAAAATTGTTAAATACATTGTGAAAGTCGCATCAAATAATTTTTCTGGTAAGAGCCTACTTCCTTAGATCTTGAATGATTACAATTTCAACTTTAAATTTCATGGGTAATAAATGAAGAAAAAAGTTTTAATGTTGGGAGATATATTTTAGACAAACACATGGAGAAGAGATGACTTGTAGAGATATTTACGCACATTTATTTTTTATATCCATCTGTTCGGGTTAACTTGCGTACATCTCGACTAATGTCACGAGACATACCGCTTGACCCTACAATATTTGGATGTCAAAAAGATTCATAGGAAATTAATTTTTTAGTAGGTGGGCACCATGAATTGAACTCATCACTTTAAGCATTTAATACCCCCTACACCGCTTGAATCACTCCATAATGATTTAGGGTTCACAGTCAACAGATGCTTAGCTCAATTGATTGATAATTATAAAAAAAAGATCATAAATTTAAATATCTCATTCTCAAATATTAAAAAAATTATGCATATATTTCTCTCTTGTTTTGATAACATATTCAACAATTTATCAGAAGGTTAAAAACTTTTATTACATTAATACTTTTCTAATATATGTTATTAACCGAGCATATATCCAAAACCACAAGCCAAAACAAAACCAAACAATAATGCACAAAATTTAAGACATGTTTCTCCCATGAAATAATTGTTTGAACATGGGTGTGTTTGGCACCTACCTCTTGCATTTCCTAACATCCCATTAGTTAAAATTAATATGAAATTTTAATTTCTTAATAATGTAGAGAGAGAGAGTGAGAAAAATGTGAAGCACAGTTGTAAAGTTTTTTTTTTTTTTGAAAAGATACTTAAGAGAAGACATAGACAAAAACCATAGAGCACACTAGTTTGTGTTTTCTGTGTGTTAATTTGTTGAATATGAATAATATTTATGATTGAATTGCCAAAACCATGGGTATACCCAATTTCCCCATTTTCAACCCCCACAGCCCATAGTTACACAAAACTCTTCACATTTTAATACCAATAATCTATAAATATTAAACTATATTAATAACAATAATATAGTTCAATTGGTTAAAGTTAAAACAAACAAAAAGGGTCAAAATTTGAGCATGACCTTAAAAGGTAAACCAAATATGTGAATATACCTTATAAATTAGTAAGTTTGTGATTTGATAAATGATGTTTAGAATTATTAAATAATATATATATTATAAAACAACAATATTTGAGAGTTAAGAATCAAAACTTGCACCCTTTTAATTGATATTATACATGTCAATAAACTATTTTATTTTTATATCTCCCAACCTATATACTATTCAACAATTTTCAAATTAGTAGGTTATATCCCCTTTGGCTAATATCTCTACCATTTTTTTTTATAATGATCTCTACCAAATTCATGTGGTTGGCCAAAAAATAATAATAATAATCATAATAATAATTTGTTAACAAAGAGTTATTCAAAATACTTTAAGGAAACTTCCCTCATGTAGATTCTTTTAATGTCAAAATAAAAGGAGCTTTTTAAAAAAAAAAAAAAAAAAAATTGGTATAACACATGTTTGGATGTGTATGGTCACCACCTTGATGAGTTACAAGCATGCAATGATTTAAGGCAGTTAAAGGCAAAAGATAACTCTTTTATCTTTTGGACCATAAAAACAATAGAAGCCAACAAACAATTCAACCATCATTAAAACCAACCAAAAAGTACTTAGTCCTAACAAGCTTCTCCACACATTATATAGTTTTGGACAGTGTAATTAATTAATCTCCCTATATCTTTTTTTCATTAGATATCTCACATAACAGATATCCCAAGAAATCTTTTTTAGAAGGAAAGGGAGAATATTATCTTTAGAAGAGTAATTAGAAGAAGAAATAATTCATTTTGAAAGTTAAAAGGATTGAAGGAATCTAGAGGTGGCTTGTGATTGGATGATGGTGGTTTTGGAAATTGGGTTATTTTCAAAGGGTTAGGTGGTGAAAAGGAAAACCCACTACTTCTTGGGAAAAAAGGAAATCATTGTTGAAAGAGGAGTTGGATTCCACTTCTCTTCACCTTCCAAAAAAAAAAAAAATCAATTTTTTTCTTTTTGTTATTATTTTTTAAACCCAATATGTTTTTCTAAAAAATATTTATTAATGGGTTTTAAATAAATATAGTATTAGAGAATATGAGATTCCACCATTGTTATGAGATCACCACTCTTTTCGATGTGAAATCCTTAACATGCTCTATGGAATCTATGTTTGGGCTTATGGAATCTGATACCATATTATAGAATATGGGGTTCCACCTCAAAACCAATTCACAATGAGAGAAATAATCCATATATCTTTTATATTGTTCTGAGGTCTCCAGTCTTTCCGACGTGAGATCATTAACGGATAGATATACAAACACAACTCAACATCCATCCCTTCACTAGTTGAATCTTTTCATTTTTTCAGACGTGTAAAGAAAGAGCTTTCCCATTTATCCCCACTTCAAATTATACTCAATCCCATCATTGCTCCCTCTAAACCCTAAAAACCCTCCAATTATTGCCCTAAAAGTATCTTCCTTTTCTCTCCCCTATCTCGACCTTCCAATAATTTCTTTCAAAACAACAAGTAGAAATCAATATTATAATGGAAGAAGAGTTTTACAAAAGTTCAAATGCACAAAACTTTATTTGATAGTATAGGATTACACTTCAAAATCAATTGACTATGAAAGAAATAGGCCATATATTTTATAAACATATTGAGAATTCACCAAAATTTCTATGTAGGATAAGGCGAGGATCTCCAATAAATCTTAAAAAATATGAAAATAAATCTACATGGTATGCCATACAATATACTAATCAATATCTTTTGATTAATCGTTTCTTGCAAATTATTTCTTTAATGCAATAGAAGATTAAGGATTCGAATTATAGTCTTAACTTGCTTCTCGCTTGCTCTATTTGAATGAAATCGTAACTTTGTCCTAAAAATATAAGATTTGAACCATAGAACCGTCCGTTAATACTTTCATTATGCCAATTGAATTACTATTCTCACCTATACTCGAGATTACTCGAGTGTTCTCGAGGGCGGGACGAGGATGTTTGTTTGTTATGTGTGTATGGAAACAAAAATGTACGTGAGTGCAGTAGGGGGGCAGAAGCATTATTAATAAAAATGGTGGGGTTTAATTTTTGTATCATATCTGTGTGGACATTCACTGGGGATACCCACCAAGCGAAGGGACTGTGTCTTTTAATTTTGAATATGAAAAAGAAAAAAAAAAAAAAAAAAAAAAAGAAAAAAAAAAAAAGAAAAGGGTCCATTGAGAATCTCAATAATAATAATAATAGACTACTATTGTGTGGGGTGGGCAAGCCCTTAAACTGGTCCCTGGCTTGGAGGGCTGCCCTTTGCTGCCATATATTATTAGGATTTTGATTTGCATGTGACCTGGACTTGACCTTTCCCAAGGGAACATATGCCCCAGGTGTTTGCTTTCTAGGGTTCTTTTACTTTTACCACAAATATAT
>JBBMKA010000015.1:6546918-6559009 GCA_037833695.1 Sechiopsis laciniata
TAGTAAATAAGATCAAGTTTGTTATCATCAAAACATTAATTAATTAATTAATTTGAGATAGGGCCAAATAGCCAACATATGATAGGTTCGATGTGAGGTCTCTCGCATTATTAAGGAAGTTAGGAATAACTCTACTATCGCATGCGTCGCCCCGAGCTAATTATGAATAACCGTAGCTGAAGCTGGGTTAAACATAAATCAATAAGTGCGGAAGTACTTATTAGAACAAGGAAGCATGAAATCTAATTATCACTAAAACATGATTAGCATCTTCTGCATTCACATTTTTACCTACGCTCAACTGCATTTCATATTTTAGAGTCTTGAAAATAAACCAAACCATCACAAACAACATTCTCTTACATATTTTTGTAACTCTCGAGTTAGTAATAATATTTCTAGACATCAATCCCTATGGAGAATGATAAAATAAATACTTATCACTTGTTGCGATTCAACTTCGTATACCTGTGTATTCCTGCAATTTAAGACTTAGTTGTTAGAAATAACATTTACGTTTAAAATCAACATTAGAGTACTATACATAGCCGAACTTAAATCGCATCGGTCAGTGTCTTAAGCAAATAAAAGTGCTACAATGTAAACTACAAAATAACAAAACACTAATACTATCGACAGATTGATGTGGTTGACGTCGTGGTGTCAGCACTTCTTCGTGGGCTCATTGTTCTCCACCTTCTTCCACCCTCACACTGGCTCTCAACTTCTCCTTTTATAATCTCCTCTAGGGTTTCGATAAGTGATGAAATCTCATGGCGGCTAGGGTTTTGACTTGAGAAACAGATCTTCCTTTGATTGGGTCGAGAATCACGTCTTTGATGATTAAGGAAAGGAATCCCGAGATTATCGTAGTTCGTTAAACCGGCCATCTGTTTGTTAGCTGGCTGTCGCACCACGTCCGGTTCTTTCCTTCTTTTTAGATTCGCATATAAGTCGCACTGCTTTCAGCATTCGTAGCTCCATTTGCCGCTTCACAACCGGTATTCCTCTTATGTATTGCTCCATTAACTTGCAGAACTCATTCATTAGTGCACGACTATCCTTGATTACGCATTTTCAACAAAAACTGACTCTTTTTCGCATTATAGTTCTTATCTTTCACTTATTCCCCTAATGCGTAAGGATTAGCCTTTTTCACTCGTTTATTCATTATCTTCACTTTTTCCGCATCATATTTCAGAAATGAAACAAGATAATGATTCTAAAATACGCACAATATTAACACTATTCGAGAGTTATCAGAGCTATTTGTGGCCAATGTGATTGCTGTTCCATTCTTGGTTAAAGAATCTGACCTATGGTCTTTCTCTTGAACAATCAACAAAAAATCTTTCTCAGTAGTTGGTAAGGGTGTACCTGAGTTGGGTTGGTTTGGGTTGAAGGTTCATCAATCTTCTAACCCAACCCAACCAATTTATAGACACAACCCAACCCAATCCAACACTATATTTTCGGGTTGGGTTGGGTTCATCGATTCATATAAAATACGTTATTTTCTTTTAAATATAAATAATAGGTAAAAAATATATATATAACTCTTCATTATATATATTATTATTTTTTTGACACTAGAGTTTATATTTTTTTATTGTGTTTTATTTTTTTGAACACTTTGAATGACCATATTAATTAGACATGTCAGGTGTTTCATTAAAAAATATAATAATAAATCATGTCACTTATTTGAATTTTCTTTTATTTAATAGATGAAATGAATAGGCCAATAAACCTAGTAGCTAACGACATCAATGTAATTTGATGATCAAAATCTCACTTCCTCAATAGTAATTGAACTAAAAAAATATATAAATTGACATTTTTATTTACTAATATTATATATAAAAGGGATGTTGAAAATATATTTAGACTAGTAATACATTTAATTTATAAATATAAGGGTTTATTTCGAGACCGTAGTCCAATTGATTCCGTCGGCTGTCACCAATAAACCCTAGCTTGTTTCTTATGGCTAGAGCGGTTAATATTGATCTACTCTATGTAACATAGTTACCATCTCTTAAACGTTCATAAACAAATACCAAGTTTGTCGTGTCACTGTGGTGGAGGTAGAAACAACTTTGTGAGTTTTCGTCGAGTCCATTTTCTTGTCGTGTTACGATCCCAGTGGTTGAGGAAATCAGAGGATTTGATGGAATTACTCTTCAATTAGAGCGATAGAAAAAAGGTGATGAAGAATGGCCTTAGTCGAGCAATTTTTCAGAAGCGCTCTGATACCATATTACGCCTAAAAACAGCATTGACAAAGGATATTTCTTACTGTCACCGTTAATATTACAGAAGTTTTTTGGAAGGGATTATATGGCCACAGAGATATCCTAAAGCCCGGTTCAACCTGTTTACAACAAATTCAACAAACTAATAGGTGAGCCAACAACCAATTCTAGTAACATGTTTTAATAAACATGTTTTTTAAAAAGTATTTAATAAATATGTTTTTAATACAACAATATTTGAAGTAGGATATTCAAACTCATAAACTTTTAATTATAAATCATACATTAACTATATTTTTAGTCGATGTAAAAAAAAAAGAAACAAAAGAAAAACGATTAAAACGAAATTGAAAGAAAAAAAAATTATAGAAAGAAAATACCAAAGTCATCATGCATTCTATAGTGATCAGTCTTTACGTTTTCTAAACCACAATAAGAAGAAACAAATTACAAAAAACACAAATTCTAAAAAAGCATCCATTAGCAGTGAGAAGTCCAAAATCCTGGAAATTGAAAGAAAAAAAAAATTATACAAAGAAAATAATCGCCAGTCGCGTTCTTCGTGGTATAAAAAAGATATGGAAATTCAGCCGAAAATACCAACATATTTTTTCTTCTCCTTTTCTTGAAAACGTCTATCGTTTGTCATTGCCTTTTGCTTGCACAATCCTGGGACAATATCTTTGAATTCTTCCCCAACATGTTAACCGTGAAGCTACAAGTGACAACAAATCTGACATCCCGGCGTATCGACAGCTGACCTGTCATTTCCGCTGCAAGGTTTACCTTCAACAACATGGCCACGCAAGGTTTCGACTTGTCCTTTTTCAGCCGCCGTTGAAACTCTTTGGGGAAGGACGACGATGATTTTGCATGAAGTGCCAATGCGATATGTCGTTTGGAGCCATGGTCGTGGTTGATGAGTGGGAACTTCACAGCAGCGAGTTCATGTTTTCGAAACAATAGGGAGGCACGTGAGGGAGATTTGAAGGAGATGGAGCCAGCAGAATTTTGGTTGAGGATGCTGAGTTCCACGCGAAAGTCGTGTCGGGAAGGAGCGAGTTTGAATTTGGTGAGTTTGACGAAGGGAGGTTTGGGACGGCTTAGGAGAGGAGGGAGGAAAAGGGCCAGGAGGAGGATGGGGAGGAAGATAATAAAGATGAGAAGGACGAAGCGGAGGCAGCAAGAGCCGCGGGGGGAGGAGGTGACAGAAGGGTTACGATGGCGCTCGATGATAAGGGCATTTTTGGGAGGAGGGATACGATAGATTTGGTCTTTGGGAATTTGGACGACGTAGGTTCCTGAGGAAAAAATGGAGGGGTCGGGTGGAGGGGGAGGAGCACGAACTCGCTCCAGCTCCAGCTCCTCCATGGGAAAGGAGGAGGAGAAGGAAGAAAGAGAAAGGAAAAGAAGAATTGAGGAATGTTGAGAGATGGTAAAGTTTGAGGTTTGGGAGGATGCTTGCCGGGGATAGGGAGGGGAGCAGGAAGGGGGAATTTGGATGGTTGTTTTTTTAAACAAAATCCGAATTCAGAGGGATATTTACAAAGCATTTGGTTTATTATTAGAGACAAGCATTTGGTGGTTTATTTTTTACTTGGTCAACCCTAATTCTTCCTTAAAAGGAACAAATATATAAATTGTTTGTGCGTGTTTTTGTTTGTGTTGGGTTGTTAAAGTTGTTTTGTTTTTCAAATTTGATTCAGAGAATGGATAAAGATAGAGATAGAGAAAGGAACTATATAATTCATAATTACATTCATTATATATCTATTTAATAATAGCCGAGATAGGAATTTCAACATCTAATCTTTTCATAACAATATCATCTTTTATGACGGTTGATCTATATTCATGTAACACTAATTTTCTTGAAGTATTTGGAGATTTATTTTTGTGGCAAACAATACTTTATTTTTTAAAAAATCATTTATAGCATAGACCTTAAAAAGTTTGAGAGATGCCAGAAGTTCGTCAACTCTCAAATCTAATAAGCACCATTGACACTTCATGATAGTATCATGATACTTAAATCTCAAGTAAGATTTATAACGTTTCGATTTTAACTTTAGTATTTTTTTAGACTATGATTTTTCCATAGAAATGATCCCAAACTTGACAGAGTGAAAATAGTATGAGTCCGCGTGTATATAGAAAAAGAGATGGATTAATTTGTAATTCTTTTAGGTTGAAACGTGTTGTAAAAAGCAAATTCTAGGATTTTTATCTTGTTTACAGAAATAAAATTATATTTTCATATCAAAAAGTATAAAAGTAATGCATGTTCTTTTATCTACCAAATACTTAATTAATTTGTAATTCTTTTACATTTTATATTTTCATATTTCAATACATTGTTGGTTTCTAGTTTAAGGTCTTATTAAACTCCACCCTTGAAATTGCAGGAAGATCACAGAGACCGTAGCTGAAGCGACTGCGTCCTCCCCCACTGCAACAAGCACCCAAACTGAAGCACAAAGCTTCCTGAACTGAAATAACAAATAACCTCAATTAGAAGAATTACAATCCATATAACAAATAACCCATAGAATACCAGGCCGGAGGAAACCCCAAATTTCAGGTAATGATATTCAAGAAATAAATAGCAAACACCCATCTTTAATTTTGCATTAGATAATCAAATTAAACTTATGAAGTTCATGTCAATATCTTCCAAGAAGAACAAAAACGAAATCATAAAAATTAATCACAACAGCATAGTATATAATCAATGACCTCCATGATGTTAAGTATTGCAGCGGTTTCAGCTTTCAGCATCATAACTAAATCAATTAATCAATATAATGATAAATAAATGAAAATCCCAAGTGATCGAAAGTAAATAAGCAGAAGACAACCAACCAAACATAAAACTGAACTAAACAGACACACAACCAACTACAAAACACCATATTGGACGCACAACCCAATTAGCAGACTCCATAGTTAAACCTAAAACATAATTTTACCCAAACCATATCACAATTTTCTTAATCTCCCCACCAAGTAACAGTATTTGAGTTTTGGTTAGAATCTAGGTAGTTAAACCAAGGCAATGCTGCTTTCTCCACCCGGGGGTTTGCGCACCCCGCCTAAGTAGTCTCGGGCCTCTACCTTCCCATCTGCAAATATGTCACTGCCATTCATCTCTCGCAGTTTGGCAATGCTCAATGGTTTCTCTGCAGATGATGGAGGAACATCGCCTTTGAAAATGTTGTTTCCTGATAACTCCGAAAATTTCTTGTCGTAAATCTTTTTTGCTGTCTTTACTGACGGTTCTTCTCCTGGGATCAAATTTCTCTGTTTTGGAAGAACCGAAAGATAAAATTAGATAAAGGGATGAATGAATGAAAACTAGCGATGTCACTGATCGCCATGTTAAGGCTGAGGATGGTGATCTTATGAAAAACTTCGACAAAAAGTTAACTAAAAAACTAGGCATAAAAGCTAACAAAAAACTAACGGCTACCATAACTTATCAGATAGGACATGCTTAATTATTCAGAAAAAGTAACCCCACATAGAGCAATTAGTGCGATTGAAAGTATGCTAACCAACCGGAATCCTAGGATTCCATCATTGTGAGCTTCTGGCCCCATCAAGAAAATATGGAGCAAACGAACGTGTGAATTAGATAAACTAATTAGTGCACCACCCTTCGATCAGCGATCAATTAGTTGCAGGTATACATATTTCTTTTTCTTTATATCCGTGACTGTTCGGGCCAGCTTGCACGCACCTCGACTATTGTCACGGAACATATCGCCTAACCTAAAAACATTTGGATGTCAAGGAAATCTGTAACGGCTCAGGTTTTCGTCACGGTTCTCCAAGTATGATTTTCAATTAATTCGGTTGTTTAGTTGGGCCGTCATTGCTTTTTAGGTCTCAAGGGGTATTTTGGTAATTTTGCCCCTAGGGTCCGTTTGCTAATTTAATGAGCTTCAGGGTCGTTTCTGCATTTTACTAAGTTATGGGCTGTTTTTGCATTTTCAAGACTTTGGGAGCTAGTTTGGCTATTTGGAGGAAAAGTGTTGTTTTTAAAGAAATTAAAAGAGAAAAGGAAAAAGAGTATTTGTTTCCGTTCCCTTCTTCATTGATCGAATTCACCAGAGAGAAAGCAAACCTTCTTCCCCTCCATTGATCCTTCTCCTTCTCTTTCCGCCGATCACCGCCACACAGAGTAGCTGCATCGATCGGATCTGTGCAGCTGTCTCGAGCCGCACCGCACCGTGCAACCGCACAACGCCAGCGATTATGCCCCACGATCGCGTCCCGCTCTGCAGACGCAGCAGCCTCGCCCAATCGTTGAGCTTGCCTGCACAACCCGATCGCCTGCGCAGCGGCCCTCGCGCATCGCAGCATCGCGAACGCCACATCCTCGCTGCGTCACAGCCCTGCACGCTCGCAATCGCTACATAGTGCAGCCACACCTGCATCGCCTTCGCAGCCTGCAGCGCACAACCCCGCATCGCTTCGCCCGCGCAGCAGCGCTGCTTAGCCGCTCTGCACACGCTCGCTCGCCCGCTTTGCCTGCCTTGCTGCCGCACACGCACAACCGTGCCAGCTGTGCCTCGTCTCTGCTGCAGCCAAGGCCTTGTGGTGCCGAGCCTCTCGTTCGGGTTTTGGGTAACCTCCGTTTCCCTTACGTTCCTTGGTTGAGTTAGATGTTAACAGGTGTATTGATTATCTTAATGTTATTGTTAGGTGTGTTGTGCATTGTTGGTAATCTGCAGCTCAAGGAACATTTGTTCTGTAATTGTTTCAGGTAAGGGTTCCTTGTCGTGGTCGTGTGGACCCTATGTATTGCCATTGATTGTATCTTGGCTGCTTGTTTACTGTTTTATGAACATGTGTTAGTAGATAGGTTCTTGCCTGCTTGTTTACTGTTTTGTGAACATGTGTTAGCGGATAGGTTCTTGCCTGTTTGTTTACTGTTTTATGAACATGCGTTAGTGGATAGATTCTTTCCTGCTTGTTACTGTTTTATGATGTGTAGTGGATAGGTTCTTGCTTGCTGGTTTACTGTTGAATGAGCATGTACTAGTGGATAGGTTTGTTGTGACTTGTCTGATAGGACTTGGCATGTAGATCATTGTACCCTGTATTGTACTATCTTGATTGCAGTGGCTGTTATGTTATACGTTGACTGTTGGTTTTCTGTTAGACTTAGTGTGCAATGCTGTTGTTGGTACTCTGTTAGATCTAAGGTGCATTCCTCTTAGCTAGTTCCTGTCAGGTTGTCATCATCCAGAGGCTGAGAGTGGACCAACGTACGTGTCCCCACTGGTCGGGTTTAGTGGGGACAGATCTCTCACCCCCGTAGTCGGGCGTGGTGTAGCTTACCACCCCGACACAAGCCTAGTCTATGGCCTAGTAGAGCGGGGTCCTTTCCTTGGTGAAAGCCTACCTTGGGACGACATTTAGCTTCAGGCGTTAGTGTGAACAGACTACCACAGTAGGGTGCCAAGGGCCTCCCACCTGTTGTGGATCAGTGGACACCTTACCGAGTCTTAGGCATGCGTACCTAGACCGGCATAGTTTGTGTAGGCCTACATTTATCCAGTTTGCAGCAGCATGCGGTATGCACGCATACGCACTAGATGCCGGGAGGAGAGCCCCTCGGGCTAGTGTGTCAGTCCACCCTTCCGTTCAGTTTAGAGCCAGACATTTAGGTACTCTCCCAAGTGTCCAAGATCAGCATAGTGAGCTGATCATTTTAGCCGAGGGTTAGAGACTCTTGAGGTTCCGAAGTTATGTTAATAACTCAGTCTGAGATCCAAGTTGATCTCTTAGCCGAGAGTTAGAGACTCTCGAGGTTTGAGAATGGTGTTGTTTGACTCGTTGTGAGATTGCCTGTTTGGTCATTTATGTTGCTTGTATGCTAGATGCTAGATGATGTGACTTTGCGTACTGTACCCCAACTGGAGATTCTTACTGAGTGCCTTTGTACTCACCCTTTACTGTGGTTTTCCACCAGGAAACTTGGCACAGCACTGGGACAGCTAGAGGGGGAGCTGAATGATCATGGGCGTCCGCTTTTTACATTATTGGTATTTGTTGTCTGGATTCAGCATGCAGGATAGACTTTTACTTTAATTGGATTTCATGTTTTAAGTTGTTTTAATAATCTCTGGTCAGAGGCTCGAAATGTGTTTAAAGTTTATTTTGTGGAACTGTGTTCCTGTTTTAAAAAAAAAAAGAAAGTCTTTCGGTTTATCAGTTGTTTTCTATTTATAACTGTATTTGAACCACGCATGTTGAGTAAGAACCGGGTTTAGGACTGTTTTAGAAGTCGAGTTCTTACAAAATTTGTAGAAAATTAATTTTTAGGTAGGCGGTCACCATGGATTGAACTCTTCGCGTCTTAGTTCTCCAAGGCCCTCTTGACTACTAGATCACTGCATATTGGTTATTTTATTGCACGTATATTAACCAACTGGAATCCTATCATTGGGAGTTTCTGACTCGATCAAGAAACTATGATGGAAACAAGCAAGTAAGATGAATTGGTTGATGCATCACCCTTCTATCTATGCTGCCCAAATAATTACCACGTAAAGCGGGCTAAGGCCGAGAATCTCACACTAAATTATGTAATTTCTAAGCTTTCTTTGTATTCGATAGTGTCCAGATTAGTTTACGCGCACTTCAACTATTCTTACGGAACATACCGCCTGACCTTATAATATTTTGAATGTCAATAAAACCCGTAGGAGAGTGTCATCCGTGGGTGTGCCATCTTTATGGATGTATTTGAAATTATAGTAACTAGAACTCAATCCTGAAAAGAAATTTGGCTACAGTACTACTTACATCATCAGGCTCCCCAATGTCGATGCTTCCTTTTAGATCCAAAGTGCGTGCAGTTGTTGGTCGGGGTAACATCTCGGGAGGAGGTGCGAATATATCATGTCCACTAAGCTCCTTGCATTTAGCATCAGAGAGCTGCTTCTTCAACTTTGCATCGGCATCACTCTCTAAGTTCCCGCTCAGCTCGCGCTGCTTCGCAACCTCAGGTACTGTAGTGGGCTTTTTAGGAGAAACACTTCCTTCTTCACCAAATGAAATATGACTAATGCCAGCCAAGGTTTGCTGCAGTTGATCCAGCTCCAGCAGTTAGAAATGTCAACCAAACCCAAATGCTCTCACAGTTACATCTAAACAACTGCAATAAATGATAATTTTCAATGGATACCTGGTATATACGTATTCCCGTTTTACTCTGTGAAGGGTTAGCATTTCCCGATTCTAGTTCATCATCTCCTTCATTGGCAACAAAAATGCCACTTCCAGTCATCTCCTTCATTTTAAATCCAGAGCAGGGTTTCCTGGGGTTGGCAAATTGAGCAATTGTCGCAGCTCATTTAAAAGTTAAAACTATATGACAGCACCGATTTGAAGATTTGATGTAAAGCAAACCAAAATGGGCTAGTTGTAAACCATTAAGACTCAAAAGCAGCCTTTTAAACTGAAATTTGAAGATTCACCGGAAATTTAAATTATTTGGCCAAATTTATATTAACTGAACAAGCAGATCGGAGGCATAAAATTCACTGAAAACAAAGGCTGAAGCTACAAAACTTAAAAAAAAAAAAAAAAAAAAAAAAAAACCAGAGAATGAGGGAGAGAACAAAATTAGTATTCCCAATGTGAACAATGAAGCACAGTATCTAAACAGAATAGGTTCGGAGAGATCCACCAATCACAATTGGGCACCAGCTAAGAAAACTAAACACAAAATTACCAGAATCAAATAATCAAAATTCGAAAGAACAGAAAGTAGACTTAGATCTCACCTTTTGTTCAAGCTCTCGACCTCCTCATCCGTAACCTGGCCTCCAAAGACGACCTTACTGATCCCATCGGAGGGCTACAGAGACGCAAAAACAAAGAGAATAAGTAAAGGAAAATGAAAGCAAAGATTAAAACGGAAAAGAGATGGAAAATGTAGAAAGTACCTGATGAGACCTGGGAGCGGAACGAGAAGCGGAAGAGGGAAGAGCAGGCGAATCGGCCGGCGGGAGTTCAGGCCAAGTGAGCAGATCTGCGGTGGAGGTGTGAGGCTTCCGAACAGGAGTAGTTTTGTCCATTGGCGAAGAAATGAATTGGGATTTGCAGAGGCAGAAAGAGAAGAAGAAGAAGATGCTGATGATGATAAAGCAATGGAGTTGGAGAAGAACTGGTTTGGTTTGGTTTGGTTTGAGCTCGCTTGAAAAGCACTCTGAAGCTTTGATTTGGTATTTGTTAATGGCGTCTGCTTTACTCTGGAAAAGAAGAAGAAGAAGAAGAAAGCACTTTCTTTGTGAGAGAGATACAGTGCGGATGTGCCGTAGAAGCAGAGATGTTTTTCAGCTCAAATGACGAAATTGCCCTTGGTATCTGAAAGTTTCTGTTTTTAAGTTAAAATACCATTTTTGACTCTTATTCCTACTTGTTCATTTTAGTCTTCAAAATTAAAAATATTAAATACATTTGATTTTTTTTTTCCGAAAACAAAACCGTAATTAATTAAAATAAAATATAGGCATTTCAAAAAATAATAATAAAATAAAATATCCGTTTTGAGTTATGCCTTGAACGTATTAATGTCCTATGATTAGTAGTCGGGAGTCTCGCTAAGGATGTCCACGGGGCGGGGCGAGGCTGGAGAATGGTTTCTCCATTCCCGCCACCGAAATCATTCTCCATCCCTTCAAAATTCATCATTTTTTTTCGCGGGGATTGGGGAATTTTCTTATAAAATATTTATAAGTTTCAATTATATTCTTACCTATCAGGAAAAAAATGTTAATTTGAATATATAATTTCACTAAAAAATATTTATTTTTTCTATAAAGTAAAGTAATTAAATGAGATAAAAAAAAATTTAAAATGTAAATGGGGCGGGGATCAGGGAAACGGGGATGGGGAATGCATTCCCCGTCCCCGCCCCGTTTTCCCTCAGGGAATTTTTTCTCCCTGTCCCCGGCCCCATTCCCTGCCTAACCGGGGATTCCCCACCCCATTAGAGGTGGGTCCCTGCAGGAAAAATGGACATCTCTAGGTCTCGCTGCCCGGTCAGAGAGTGGGGGTGCGGGGGCAATGCCCCCGTTCTGTAAACGCTTTTTGCATTGCAGCAATGCATTCCGCATGTGTTTAGTGCAACCCATTTTTCGCACTCCACAGCATAAGCGCTTCCGCATTCTGTAATAGGGTTTAATGAGAGTGTATACATAAACTCAAATTAAACCCTAGCCGTATTATGACATTCACTCTATAATTCTGTATTGTTCGTCTCTCCTTAATAAAACATCACCACCTCTCTGCCCGTGGACTAGCTAACAAAACGTTAGTGAACCACATAAATTCTATGTGTTTCTTCTTCGTCTTTCACTTTTTCTTTATCTTTGATTGGTTATTGATTGTCGTTTTCATAACATTTTGGTATTAGAGCGGTTCAAATTTTCGCAATTTTTTTTCAACAACCGATTCGAAGATGTCTAGCGTTAACGTGAAAGTCGAAAAATTTACCAGAGGGACCAGTTTCGGTCTATGGCAGATTAAGATGCGTGCTCTGTTAAAACAATAGGGTCTATGGATGTAACACCTGAAAAAAAATATATAATTTTATATATATATATATATATAAAAGACAAAGTTTGTATAAAAAAAAATTAAACATATATAAAAATATAATAATAATAATACAAAGCTTCTCTTGGAAGCTTGTTCCAAAGGTAAATATAGATATGTACAATAAAATTTAAAAAAAAATTTAAAAAAAGGAAAGGAAAGATGTGGCTTCACCAAAGCCACACATTCTATTTAATAATTAATTATGAAAAAGAAAAAAA
>JBBMKA010000015.1:6574258-6589661 GCA_037833695.1 Sechiopsis laciniata
GTTAGGATAAGACATGGTCTTTGCTCTCTTAAAATTAAACGATTAAAGATTTTTTTGTTTTTTTGTTTTTTTTTTGAGATACAATGATTAAAGAACTTAATAACATGGTTAGAAGTTTTAAAGATAAATTATAAATTGTTAAAAAAAATTATAAAATTGTTCCTTAAAATTAAAATTTATTCTTTATAACTTTAAATATAATAATTTAGTTTTTATTACTTTCAAAAATTAAATTTTAGTCTCTATAATTTAACAATATCTAAAACATAGTTCTTGTCTATTATAATTATTGAGAAATTAAAAATGTTGAAGTTAATATTCATGTGTCGATAAAAAAAAAAATTACACATAAATAGTTGTCTATAGTATTTAATTGATCAATGACTATGAAAGAAATGAATTAATCAAATTATAAAAATTAAAATTTAATTTTTAAAATGATGTATACTAAATTTCAAGTTTTTTCGGATTATATAAAATTAAAATTTAACTTTTGAAACTACTTACCTAAATTCTAACTTTCCAACCAAATTTAAATTTTACTTCCATTTTACTTTGTCTGCCTACAGTTTTTTAATGAAATAAATAACAATTATGACAAATTTGCCCTTTAGTATTTCAATTTTCATATTTATTCATAGTCTACAAACTTTCAAAAAGTTTCCAATAGTTGCTCAGCTACATTCATTTTGAAATATAGAGATTAAAAAAAAAAATCTCACGCCTAAGAACTAAAAAATTATTTTTTCATTGATTTTATCAAAATTTCTACAAAAAAATTAAAAAAACTTAGGTGAGTGTCTTAAGGGCCTCACAAGAGAGAGTCATGCAACGAACCTCATGACCAAGTAGAAAAGCTAAATTGAGTTGAGAATAAAGTTGTTTGGTATATGTAACAGAATTCATGGTTAATTGGTAAGCTATGATGAGACGATGATAGATATGTATTGCTAGCAGATAAGTTCTTCTTTGTGCATTGTACCCCTGTTGGGGATTTCTTAAGAAGTATTCTTTTATACTCACCTTTTTTGTGGTTACTTTCTTTCCACAGGTAATCAGATGAAACCACTGAGGTGGTTAGCTGGGAGGTGCTGAAGAGATCATGGGTGAAGCTTGCTTCATTAGCTCTGTTTAGGCTGTTAACTTAGTTGATAATCTTTGTTGATTGTGGACATGCTAGAGTTTAGTCTCCTGTTATTTTTGTTAAATGATTTGTAACACTTGGGCATGGATGTCTTCACCTGTATTTATTTGTTTATTTAATTAATTTTGTTTTGAAATACCTTAGCCAAGTGCTTGTTATTTGCTTGTTACTTTGAAATAAATTCAACAGGAGCAGTTATCTTAAATTTGAAATTGAAAGTAACTGTTTTTTAGTCAGTATGATATGAGAAAACGTAGTCCAAAAGTAACTTAAAGATTTCTTTTCTTTTACTTTTCTTTTTAGTTACGGTTATCATTATAAATCGATAGTAAATAGATTAAATGACCATGAACGTTGTACTTTCTCATTACATTTTTATTTTATTTTTATTATTATTATTTTAATTTAGAAAATTGTATATATTTAGGGAAAAATATATTTTTAATCTTTAAATTTAGGGTCTAATTTATATTAGCACATATATTTCAAAATTTAATAATTTTACTCCTGATATTTTAATAAAATTCAAGAATGCTATTCAGATAACAAAATCGTTAGAAATATAATATAATGTTGACTAGACTAATTTTAAATTCTAATATATTGATAAATTGATTATTTACTTTTGTCGTGAATCTATTATTATTTAAAAAAAAAAACTAAAATAAACACACAATAGTTAAAAGTGGGTATTGAATGTCATGAATAAAAATGTTCAATTTTAAAATATAGAACCAAATTGAAACTAGACACACCAAACTTAGAGTACAAAAATGAACATTATTGAAATGTCACTCGTAAAAATGTTTAATTTTGAAACATAAGGATTAAAAGTGAGCATTATGAAAATTTTAGGAGGTAAAAGTGTTTATTTTTTAAACATAAGGACCAAACTGAAAGCAAGCCTCAAACCTAGAGCTTAAAAATGTATTTTGTTTTCCTATTATTTATTATACTTTAGGCTAGAGTAAGTCCCGCCTGCTAGTATACCAACATTAGTATAAGGTGTGTGTTTATAACTAAAATGTGACGAGTTTAAATTTTCACGTATAATTATTAAGATAATTGTATAGAATTTTAAAACAGAGTTTTAATAATTTTCAAACAATTAAAGATATATCCTATTAGTTTAAAGTTATAATTAAAAACATCTATAATTAAGAGGAATTTCTATAGAGGACTTTAAGACTTACAAAATACGTTCAGTTAACGATCTTAAGGTTGAAGGATTTACAATCTAAATTTAATTGTAAAATAAATTTGTTGTCTCCTAGATTTGGGTCTTGAAATGAGTAGGGGCGTCCACAAGTATAGTTACGATTCTCGATCATAAAAAAATAGTATAATTTAGCACGATTTAGTCATTGATTTCATAACCTCGGTTTTCATTTTTAGCACTTGAAATCAATACATTAGTATTTTCAAATTCAAGTTAAATTATAACATCTTTTTTCTTTTAAGTTTACCTAAGTTTTTTCTTCAAATTTTAAATAACATTACATTCATCTATTTATTAACATTATTGAAATTTACCCCAACTAGTACTAAAAAAAAAAAAAAAAAAAATCATTGAAATTTAATGATATGAGAGAGAAGCAAATTATACTATGATTAAAATTCACAACCATAAATTAACATTACATATTTAATCCTCCAAATTTTAAATAAATTCATCTATCTATTTAATTCAACAACTAATGATATGTCAAAAGAGAATTAAAAAAAAACTAATGATATGAGGTGAAAAATCCAACTGGTTAGGCTCAATTTTATATTACTTTAACCATTAAAACTATTATAAATTATTAATATATTCACCCCACCTAATCATAATCCAACTACAACTAGTTAAGACAATATCTTCGATAAATAAGTCTGACATTCAATCCTCCACCCCTACTTTCTTTTCATGCTATTAAAATTTAAATTCATATTAAAGAAAAAAAAAAAAAATACTTATCACCCACTTTAAAACTACATATTTTTATTTTAAAAAAAAGTTGACTTTGATTAATGGAGAGAGAAATACAAAAAAATAAAAACATATGATTCTAAGGATGGGTAAGTATTTTAAAAATACTTATCCACCCTAGTAAGTATTGCTCAAGAAAAAAGAACGACAATATATCTTTACATTCATATAAAATTGACAACATGCAACCCATGATAATAGAAAAAAAAAGGAATATATATATATATATATATATTATATATCCACCCTTAAGTAAGTAATGCAATACAATACTGAATGGGTCGGTGACGATTGGTTATCTGGTTTGATGTTAATTCATTTCCATTCTATGGACATGAGTTCAATTCCTAGAATTGGTATTTCTAATCCTCTTTTCCCAACTTATAGTAAAATTAAACAAGGTTTTAAACCCTCCTCTCAAATGTTGTTGCATAAAAAATAAATGTTGATTTATTTGTTTTATGTATCCATAGATATTCGTTGATTTTTTTTTTCCTTTTGTTATCAAAATTGTTCATTAGATAGACTTAAGATTGTGGTTTTAATTTATATTGGTTGGCTACAAATTAGTTTCTTATACATTTTTTTTTTACATTTAAATATTGTAGAATTAAATACTATATTTATAAGAATAGTTAATATAAATGCAAAGAGACTTAAATATTTATGGATGTGACAAAAGAAAAAATAAAAAACCAAAAGGGAAGCATCTTTTCAAAATGGTATGAGAAGTTTATCTAGACATAACAATAGTACAATTCTAATGATACATTATATAAATTAATAATAAAGAGATTATAAATTTAAATTATACTCTAATTATTCTTGATTAAAAAAATAATATTTTAATCAAATATGTTATATTATTTTTTTTAGTTGAAAGTAAACATGAATTATTGTTATTTAAAAACTATATCTTCCCGTTTTGTCGTTCTACCTTAACCTAACTAATAAATTTATAATATCAAATGGGTTGGGGCTCCATTAATCATCTTGATTGATTCATTTTAACAACATGGTCACAGTTCGATAATAGAAAGATGAATTATTTTACCACATGATAAGATTGTATAAAGTGAACATTCTTTTTTAGTTTAAATTGATGATTATTTTACTACTGAATGAGTCAGTGATGGTTTTATTGTTTGGTTGTAAACTAGTTATTTGGGAGCAGCGATTCACTATGTAGGATTTGTTGTCTTCCTCCTTTGATTTATACTAAAAAAATAAAAAATATTTAAAAAGGAGAACCAGTCACTATATAAATGATACTATTGCTTTCAAAAGTTCAAACTCATAATTGTGGTATTGAACTACATTGTATAAGTGGAAGCAACCTTATAATATTGATTAAGAAATCGTGAATTCTAATTAGAATGATAGTAAAATGCCACCACATTGAAATTTGGTTACAAATATAAAAAAAGAGATGAGTAGATTAAAATTGATTATTATTAGGGAAGAAAAAAAAGGGGGAAAGTGGGCAGTTGTGGCAGAAGGAGGAGAAGGCAGCGGAGCGGTTCAAGCGCATTTCATTTGATTCCGAATATTTTGCGATCTTTATTTTTGTTGTTTCTGCTCCTGCAATTTGGGATCTCTCCACTCTGCATTTCCCATTTCAGGTTTTCAAGAAATTCAGATCTCTCGATTCCTTTCATGGAATAATACTGGCTGAATCTCCCTTTCTTTCTTTTCTCTTTGGCCTCATGAACACTCGATTCTAAGCAACCAACCAATTTCCACCATTGAATTACCCATTGTGTAGTTACAGATCTGGTGCTTCGTCATGAGTGCTTCCAGGTTTATAAAGTGCGTTACGGTTGGCGATGGTGCTGTCGGTAAAACCTGTATGTTGATTTCTTATACCAGCAACACCTTCCCCACGGTCAGTTCTTTTTTCTTCTTCTTTTTTTAGCGTTTTGATGGTTCTTGTGGAAGAACTATTTTTAGGAGGGAATGTTCTTCATAGTTCATTTGGCGAGCTTATTTGGTTGATTTTTTTAATTTTTTTTTTTTTCACTTGCTCTTTCTGATTGTTTATGACATGATTTCATTGGAGCAAAACGAAGGTTTGAATTCCTGTGTTTCATTTATGTTGTTTTGTGTTTATTCTTTTTAAATGCATTTTAGATAGATTGGAAAAGGATAGAACATTATTTTACTCTAATGATAAGCATCACTGGTTGGCTTAGTGTTTGTAGGTCTAAGAATTATTGAGTACTATGTACCTAGTAATTGTTTTCCTCATGATTTTCTTGATAATTGAATGTAGTTTATTTCCTACCGATTACGAAATGTAATAAAGGTCAGATAAATAGTTATTATTAGTCAAGCTTTGCCTCCCAAATTGGCTTGGACACTTATGGATATAAAATAAAATTAATTTCTCTAATGGTTTCAAATATGAAAATTGTTTGGTGTGTTCTTTTCTTACACATGGTTGGAGCTTGTCGAGATGAGTTTGTGCTCGAATGTGCGCTTTTGGATAATAATGCACATGTTGAAACTCGAAATTATGCGCCATCAGACGATCTCTATCAATTGGAATCCTCTTAACTATACTCGAAGAGAACTTTTGGGTATGGAATTTTTGTTGAAAAGGAATGGAGGAAACTTGAGGGACGTATATTTGGCCATTTTGGTAGTTTACTTTCACATGCTTTTATGTGGGTACAAAATGTTTACCCTTTGAGTATTTTAGTTTATCATTTTTTGTTTTCAATTGGAAAATGTTGGAGATACTCACTTGTGGCAATTGTCCCACATTGGAAAGTGAGGATTCTTCAACACATTTATAAGAGATATGAGTTACTCCCTTGTTGCCAATTGACTTTGAGGTGGAACCTCATATTCTCTAATATGGTATCAGAGCCTATGTGGGTTATTGGTTCCCCAAATTTCGATCCAACTTAAAATGCTTTGAATTCTAAAGCGGGTGTGGACCCCACCCAATTGGGCATAAGCTTAAGTGGGTATTTGATCCCAAAGTTCAGATCTAACCCTAGCAAAAAGTAAGCCAAAGCGGGTATTTCGGTCCACAAATTTGAATCCATTCCAAGATGGTCTTCCCTATATGGCGCCATCTTGAGGGAGAATGTTAGAGATACTCACTTGTGGTAATTGTCCCACATTGGAAGGTAAGGATTCTTCAGTAACACATTTATAAGAGATATTCCCAATTGCCAATTGGTTTTGAGGTGGAACCCCATACCCCATATTCTATAATAGAAATCTTTACTCTATTATAATGACCTATGGATAGGTGCATAAATGTCTTTTTTTTTTCATTCATCAATGAAAGTGTTTTTTCTTAAAAAATAAATTATGACGAGATCGTTTTTTAAATCTTTTTTTTTACCTTAACTTTGGACTTGAGTTTTTCCCCCTCTCATCAAAACTACATGTTCGAATGAGTACTTCAACAATGATTGTTTTTTTTGATATTTTTTTATTTAGTGGTTTTCTCTGCCTAGTTGTAAGTGTAAATTTTATCTATACGTGACCATATATCCATTGAGCTTCTGGTTTTTGTTAAGACTCTGCAATAACAAGTTAGTAATAACACAATCTAACACAAAATGACAGTCACAAAGGATAACTTGGGGTGCATATATTCAGTCACAAAAAGGCAACCACCTTTGGAGAGGGTGGCACTTTCCCAAACACATACCAGGTGATATTTACTCAAAACATACATAAAAGAGGGACTGAAACTTAAGCTAATAAATAAAAACAAGGACGAAACGAAACAACCCTAACTATGGAATTATTTTCCTGCCCCTTCGAGTGCACACTTAAGGGTGTGTTTGGGGGCAAGGGGAATGGTAATAATTAAGTGGGGAATGAGAATGAGGAGGAGAATAGGGAGGATAATAATTATGTGGAGAATGATTATTTGTGTTTGGGGTGAAGGTAATGATTATGAGAAAAATAAAATAATGGAAATGATGCGAGTGAAAAATAGTGATGTGATGTATAAAAAGTTGTTGGAGAGAGAATAAAAAGTAGTTAGGAGGAGAATGAAAAAGTGATTTTTGAAAAACGTGGTTATGGGGAGAATGATTCTTAGTGGCCCAAACACGGGGAATCATCCCCATTCCCATTCTCTCCGTTATTCTTGGTGGCCCAAACACCCCTTAAGTGATTGAGGGCCTAATAGTTTTCCTTAGTTCTTACTCCATGAATGAAAGAAACTGTTATGAAAACGACAATCAACAATCAATCGAAAATAATAAAAAAATGTAAAAGAAGAAAGAACACTAGAATTACGTGGTTCACTAACGGTGTGTTAGCAACATCCACGGGTGAAGGAGAGAATCATTTTATTGCTTTTAGGAGATAAGTTACAAAATGCCGATCAACTCGGGCTAGAGTTTTAAGTGAGTTTATATGGTGCACCCTCATAAAATCCTATTACAAAGTAGGCTCAAATACATAAAATCCTATTTATTTAGGTTTCGGGGGCGTTGCTCCCTCGCCTCCACCATGGGCCTCACCTTTGGGACCCCGACTCGCTGATCGGGCATTGACCGGGCAACGAGACCCCCGACTAAGTAATTGTAGGGCATCAAATTGTTTAAGGCATATCTCAACCGAAACATTTGATCTCGTGTAATCTCCAATGAGCACTTCCATTTCTAATTTCAGCACACATGTACCTTTCAAATTTGCAGGACTATGTGCCGACCGTTTTTGACAATTTCAGTGCCAATGTGGTGGTTGATGGGAACACTGTCAACCTAGGATTATGGGATACTGCTGGTAACCACACATAATGAGAGTTCTTATTTCTCCTCCTAATAATCCAGTTCATTTTCTTATGCATAAAAGGAATTTAAAAGTACTCTTTTGAACAGGTCAAGAGGATTACAATAGATTAAGACCTCTGAGTTATCGAGGTGCTGATGTTTTTATTCTTGCTTTCTCTCTCATAAGCAAGGCCAGCTATGAAAATGTTGCCAAGAAGGTAGCATGCTGTGGATGATGTCAATTATTACCCTAATTAGCTGGATATGATCTGTATTTGCAAAAATTATGCCTTCCTGATGGGCTTTTTTACATTTTCCAACAGTGGATTCCTGAATTGAGACATTATGCACCTGGTGTTCCAATAGTTCTTGTTGGGACTAAACTCGGTAATGAATATTTATTCGTTTTGAAGTCAGCTTTGTATTTGCACATTATGTTAATTAGTTAGTCTGGTGTAACGTAGAGCGATATGTCGGGAAGAGCAATGGGTCAATCCGGATCTTCAACACATCCATCTCTGATGGATATCTTTTCTGCACTTTGTGAGATATATGCATCCCATCCACAAGTTCTTTGTACCCAATGAACTTCCCAAGTCACTGAGACTTGTATCATAATTGTCTAACTGCTCAATGTTTTGATTATTTTTGTGTTGTCCATGTCCCACATTTGATGAGTCAGTTCATACTCATAGTATGTAGTTGTTGTCGTTGTCGCTGTCACTGTTGAATCAACTTCAAGTTTTTTTCTTCTGGTTTTCCCCATTACTTCATTATCAATAACATGAGCCTAACTTAAGTGATTATGATATCTCTACTTCTTTTAAGAGCTTGTAAGTTCAATGTGATATTCTGAAAAAAGAAAAAGTAAGCAACAACCAAATGATTTTATTCTTCTCACGTGAGGGTGTTCTCACAATTCCGAAAATAAGAACAATTATCTCACTGTATTTTATTCTCAGATCTTCGAGATGACAAGCAGTTCTTTGTAGATCACCCTGGTGCAGTGCCCATTTCCACTGTTCAGGTAACTTGACATCTACCATTGTTTCTACACATTCAGTATGTACGTAAAAAGGCAATTTTCGGTTGTTTTTTCTGTTCTTTACTGTAGGGGGAGGAGTTGAAAAAAGTAATCGGAGCCCCGGCATATATCGAATGTAGTTCAAAAACTCAGCAGGCATGACATCTATCTGCTTTTGATTTGCTCCCCTATTTCATATCTGTGCATATTTTGTTCAAAGAATTGGTTCGATTGTTTATCGCAGAATGTGAAAGGAGTGTTTGATTCCGCCATTAAAGTGGTGCTGCAGCCACCAAAAACAAAGAAGAAGAAGTCACAGAGTGTCTGTTCCGTCTTATGATCGAGGAAGAATATGATTTTACTCGTGCCGACCGAAAGAACGACGACTTCATATGTACTCGCCTTTTTCTCAGCATATCTTTAATCCATGTCATTCCAAGGAAGCAGCATATAACGACTCCATGCTGACATTCCAAGATGCAAATACAGCAGTGATGATGTTTTGTTTCTTATTTTGCAATCTGTTTGTTAGTGATGACCAACATTGCTAACCCCCCAATTTGTCTGTTGAATTGTTCATGTATTAATGAGACGCCCAAAACTACTGCTCCCTGGGCATGAACATGGCTAGTTCTGGTAACATATATTGCCTAATTCCATTCACACGTGATAATATCTATGACGAGTCTAATATTAATCGAACATTGAATCTTATGATATCCAGTTTATACAGTTTATTTTTTTTTTCCAAAATTATTGTGTGACTTGTCAATTACGTAGGTTCAAGTATTAAAAAATACCTCACACCAATCATAAACTGAAATCCTACCTTCTCAAAATCTCGACCATTTGAACAAGAGACATGTCAAGCATCGTCTCAAGTTCGAGCTCAATGAGTAAATTTAATGATAAGATCCCTTATTGTCTCTTGGGTCAGGGTCTTGGAATGGTCGCGAGATACTTGGTCAAGTTTGCAGTTAAATAAAGCAATCATAAAGTTGATAAAAGTTCAGAGACTAATCATTATGTCATTATAAAGTTGATAAAAGTTCAGAGACTAATCATTATGTCATTATAAAGTTGATAAAAGTTAAGACTTCAATTTATAGTAGTAAACCTACCTAGTAATTAATTCAAATATTTTAGGATATTAATTGAGGTATGCATAACCTCGCATAGATAACCATTGATATATAAAAAAAAGTTTGGAGACTTGTTAATTATTAAGTAGAGATGTGAAAAAAAAAAACCTGAACCATACAATCCAAATTTTCTTCTCAAATTGATCAAAAATTTTAGGATGATTAAAGTTCAAAGCAATCAAATGAATAAAGTATTAGGCTTGGCTTCAACTAGTTAAACGTCCCGGGACAAAGTCTTTGAAGACACAAGTGGCTACATTTTGTAATCAAACACGCCTCTTTTTAGTGTTAAAAGTGAATTTACTCATTTCTACAGCAAGTGTCTTTGTTCACCATTTTGATTATCCACAAAGAGAACAAAATTGAATGTCATTATATTAATTCTAAATACAATTACAACGCCAAGGAAAGAATACAAAACCGAAACGGGGTCATATAAGGCAATGGATAAACATCGGTATCGGGCAGATATTGTCCTCACAAGTCTCAAAAAACTGGAACTTCTGAAGCGGGAAACAGTATTGAAGCTAAATACATCTTGCTTTCTTGTTCAAAAATCAAAACGGGATCGTATACGGCAGTGAATAAACATCGGCTTCGGGCAGATACTGTCCTCTCGGCCACAAACTGGAGTTTCTGCAGCTGGGAATAGTGTTGAAAGCTGTGTTGGTTGTTGCTGTATGTTCATTTTGCTTTCTTGCTCCAAAGAGCCATTCTTGATCATCCATTGGTAGCTCCCACTGAATTGGAGGTGGTACCCATTTCACAGTCAAGGATTCATAAGCAGATTCAGCAGGATGTCTGATACGAGCAGGTACCGATACACGGTTTTGTTGATGAGTACTACCAATGTTCTTGACAGCATTCAATGTAGGATCTTTGATCTTATGTTTAGAAATGGAATCCTTGACAGTAACAGCTGTGTCAGCAATTGTGAGGCATGGTTTTTGATCAACAGGTCCATATCTGTTCTCAACTTTCTTTCGATCACGACCAGCTGATGAACTCTCATGCTGGCTTGGTGAAGAAGCTGGCTTGATCCGATTGATTTTTTCTGTTTACAATTCAATTATATATTAGCATTGGTTCAAATGGCCAAGAGATCATATTTCATAAGAGAGCCTAGAAAGAGAACACACCAGGCTTACAACCTTCATTAGGTTGTGATGAAGCATCCCTTTTTCTCTTGTGGTTGATCTGAGATACATCAGACAAGTAGCCAGGGCTTTGAGGCCATTCTGGTTGTCCATGCTCTTCAGTGAGACCACTCTTTTCCAATTGTTCTGCTTCAACTTTTGTTTTAACTTTCTTCTGTTTCCGATCACTCGAGCTGTGGTGAGAAGATTTTTTGCTTATGTGTTTCGTATCCTTACTCTTCTCTTTCTTGTGCTTACTCTTATCTTTCTTACTTCGAGCCCTGCTTTCTCGTATTTCAGATTGGAGCTATAATGCACCAGAATAACCATTTTAAACAAAATGCAGATCACACAAGCACCAAACAGATCAACCATGTCCTAACTAAATAATCAAATGCAACCCTTAAAAAGGGTAGCCAGAATTATGGTAAAGGGAGATGTTCATCTGAATTTAGACTCTTTCCATCATGTAATCAATACGCCTAAGATTATCTCATTTTTTTTGAAAATCGGGAAATTGGAGCTGCGCTCCACTCTAACCGGGGTAACCACGCTCAAGTTCAAGCACATGGAGACATCGAAGGACATACCCCTAAGATTATCAATTTTGCATAACCTTTTCTCCTGATAATCTTAGGCGCGCCTAAGATTAACCGGGGGGAAAAGGTTATGCAAAGTAATACTAAGACATTCATATTTATCAAACTACACTTTCTCTAGGAGCTTTTAGATGAGTAGAAAACAACCCACTTAAGAAATCAGGAACTGAAATATAATTGATCTACAAAATAATAAGCCTCGTATGATTACTCTTTCAAGTGTTAAATTGACCAACTCCATACACGATCCAAGAAAGATTCAATTGACCAACTCCCAAACCCACTATATACACACACTCGAACATTCAATCTCTCATTCCTTGATACAACTCGACACGCACAGAAGAACAAAACTGAAACTAGAATCTATACTCTCTCAATATCCCAAAATCATATTTCTTATGATTAGGGTACAAAACTTGAAAATCGGTCCAAAACAAGAAAACCCAGTACGATTTCGCCCCCATTGGGTTAAATTACACAAAATCAAGCCGTTCCTGATTACAGATAAAGCCCAGATCTCGCAATCAATTGAACACACATTATTGAAAACGAACCAAGTAGCTCAAACAAACCTTAATCAATTCGATCAAGGCCGGGCTCAGCTCATAACCAGGAGGTGGGAAAGGAAAGCAACGAGACATCTTTGTCTAATATGGGAAGGATTAATCGCGAAGAAACTTGAAAGAACAGAGACGAACAAATGAAGAATTTGAGAAAGAAAATTGGAAGAAGACTTTGAATAAGGAAGCAAGGTCAAAAAACCTAAGGTGCCTCTGTATTTATAGGCCCAGCCAACAAATCTCTTAAATACCTATTTTATCCTTTCCGTTTCTTTTATGGAAAGGAATAATGATTTCTTGCGTAAACTATAAATTGAGAATTTAAATCATGTGATTTGATAAAAATTAAAAATAATATCGGATATGATATAAACTATAATAACTATATTTTATCATGTGATTTTTATGATAGGACATGATTTTATTTTTGGATAACCTATAATGATTTGATTTTTGGGTAAACTATTTTTATGGTATGTTTCAAAATTTTAAATGATACTATTTTTTTCTTTACTTTTATTTTAAATCATATGTATTAAGTTTTTAGTAAATGTGATCTTAAAAAGTTTTTTTTTTTTTGAAACAGTTAAAAAGTAAAAATTAATTCATATGATTTGATAAAAACTAAAAAATAGTTTTTGTGGTTTGTAATTGTTGTCTAATAAAAAATGTGAAAATTAATTATTTATGTGTCGATAATGATGGTGTGGGCTAATAATTATGAAGTGGTATATTGATCAAATAAGGTCTTAAAATGTTGGATTAAATTCATGGTGACCACCTATTTAAAATATTTTTATTGTAAGACCAGACAGTATGTCGAGTGTTCAATCTAATAAAGACATATAAATATACTTAATCTCTTAACAATTAATAACCATAAATACTACATTTTAGTTTTTGTCGAATGATAAAAAAATACTAAATTTTAACTTTTTCAAAGACAAATCATAGATTTTAAAATCACATAAAATAAATTATAAAGCTAAATGTGTACTTTACCCTCGATATTTTAAAACAAAATATTCACTTTTTTCAAAAGGGCTTTTTGGGGAATACACTAGCGTGGAAACAACGGGTGTATACGAAACTTCCGAGTGGCGTGACTACTGCATCGCGGAGTACTGTAATCCACTGCACCCTCTTTACATCGACGGTTAAAATCGTTCCAATCTCCTTCCCCAAACCCTTGCAAAACCTTGCGAAAATCCAACTTCCAGAGAAATCTCGGTCGCCATGGGAAGGGTTAATGGAGTTCGTGTACTCGGCCGGATTGTAAGTGGCGATGTCGCCACCGCCACCGCTTACCGGCGGCTCCTCCGCCAATCGGCTGTTCACAGAACGTTTATAGGATCTAATATTCGGTGCTTCTCGCAAGGGGAGAATCCATTTGGTTTGTATTTTCCTTCTTTTGTTCGGAATGTTGCAGGGAATTCTCGGTGCTTCTCTGCCGCCTCTTCATCTCTTGCTCAGGATGTGGTTAATGAGCTACCGCGTTCGTCGTTCGTGTTCAAGGATGTGGTTCTCTATCAGTACGAGGCTTGCCCGTTCTGCAACAAAGTTAAAGGTATTAAACCTAATCTCGCAGATAAATTTTCAGAGTATGATAATTTTGTTAACTTGATTTTGATAAGGAAAATAAATATGGTGGATTGCAGTGAATCAGGTTTGGGAATTGTTAAGATTTAGAATAGGTGTTACATGTGGTTGATGGAAATGGACGATCATATGTTGTTATTACTTATGAGCTGAAGCTAGAATTCTTGTTGTGAAGTTGGAATTCTATGCCATTCATCTTTTCTAGGTCTTTGAAATTTCTGTTGAATTTCTTTTTTCCTCAGCATTCTTGGACTATTACAACGTTCCTTATAAAGTAGTGGAGGTGAATCCTATATTCAAAAAGGAGATTAAGTGGTCTGAATACAAAAAGGTGCCAATTTTGATGGTTGATGGCGTACAGATGGTAGATTCTACAGGTTAGTCTGATAAAATTACTCGGAAAATTGGAGAATATGATTTTTTTCTTGTCATGTAGAAATGATTTCAATTAGATTGTTAGTTGTAGATAATTGGCCTGCTTTTCTTGTACAGATATAATTGATAAGTTGTACCGAAAAATTCATCTTGAGAACTCCACCTCGAACTCAGAAGAAGAGAGGAAGTGGCTCGGGTAAGCTTATTTTACATCTCAAGGATTTTTTACTTTCTTACAAGCAGCTGTTTAATGGACCCAATTGAAATCAAACCCAGAAGCCAACAAGCAGCTGTTTACTTTTTTAGTGGAAATCAAACGCTTAACTGCTAAGCCAGAAGCCAACAAGAGTATAGCTCTAGTAGTATCTTGTATTACCTAGTAATCAAAATGTTATAAGTTTGAATTCTCACTCTAAACGTGGTTGAATAAAAAAACACTTTACTGCTGAAGAATTTGTTTTTCTTTCTAACACTTAGGTTACTGCATATAACTGATTTTCTTGGATAAGAAACAATAACTTACTGCATGTAACTGATTGATAATCATATCTTGTAATATAGGTGGGTGGATAATCATCTGGTACACGTTTTATCACCAAACATATACAGAAATTACAAAGAAGCTCTCGAGTCTTTCAACTACATAACCACACATGGTATGATACTAGATCAATCTATAAACTATTTTAGCTGTTTGTTGTTGCATAGTTTATCCATCATCCTGTCTACTATAATGTATAACCACACTGTCCATATGACTATGAACAAACAAACTTTGTACAACCAGCTAACGTCCCATGTATTTTTGTATTGTTTATTTTCCTAATTTTTTGTAATCTCTTCTTATCACATTGATATATATTAGTTGAAGAGTTGAAGTTTTCTAAATCATAAATTTTCTTTAAACAGGTAAATTTCATTTCACAGGAAGAGTTGTTTGCATGACTCATGATAGTGGGGACGGGAGTTAATTTTTATGTTAACTTAGAAATAGCTGTAATTCAACAAAATTTGTATGTGTATGTGAGAAATTCTGATTTCTTAATTTTATTCCTTCAAAACACAAGAATAAATATACATCCTAATAAACTAATATTCCTA
>JBBMKA010000015.1:6589761-6604182 GCA_037833695.1 Sechiopsis laciniata
CTAACAAAATAACAACCTAAATAACAGAATAACAAATATATTTACAAAATCTTCCTAACTTTCAACAGTATGTATTCATTATCAGAGTTAAAAGGAGAGAACACTAGAGATCTATATTAGAAGTTAGAGAATATAAGGATGGATGACCATGGGTCTCTAAAATGCTGCTATGATCAGGAGCAGGTTGATATGACTTATGATTGCTTTGAGTAGGACAGTATAGGTCATAACTGTTTCTATAATCATTTACATTGCCAGTCATTAGCACTCCGCCGTTGGTAAGAATGCAGTTTTATGAAGCTGTATGCTGAGTAGTGTGTCCATGTTTTTGGGACATTGTTGATGGAGTCTCGAGGTTCTAACCTATGAAGCACATACACTTCAAATAGGGAAAGAATCCGTGTCCGACACGTATCAGACACGCATTCTTCCGGGCACTTTTCGGATACGTGTCTGACACGACATTTTAAGTGTCATTTTTTTAATAATCGGACACACCTTGAACCTATTTTGTAAACATGTGTGGTTTTGAGCTCAAATGTTCAAGGCTCAAAACCGAAATAATTAATGTTATAATTAACTAAATAATAAAAAGGTAAAAGAAAAAGCAAAAGAAAAACAAAATAATTGTCTCTTTCATTTATCACAAGAAAAACCAACCACCTTTTTCCTCCTCTTCATGAAAAATCCGTCTTCATCTTCTAAAATACTCGTTTTCCGCCACCTCCCACGGGACCATGCCTAACCGACGTCTATTGTAATTAAATTGATATTATATACTTTTTAGTAGAGTACATTTAGTATTTTATGCTAAATTTATCACCATGTCCTGTCGTGTCAGTATCCATGTCTCGTGTCCATGTCTATGCTTCATAGGTTCTACCTGCCAAGCTTATATATTGTCGTTTTAGACTTTTAGTACGTTATTATTCACTTTGTAATTTGTATTACATTTATCCAATTATTATATGCAGAAGAAAGCATCTTGAGCAGCAGTTGTTTTTTAAGTAATCGGACAAGTTCATGAGTGCTTGACTTGCCTGTATAATTTTAACCTGGTGCAGGAAATTTTAGTTTTGCTCAAAGGATAATAGCGAAGTATGGTGGGGCTACAGCCATGTATTTTGTTTCCAAGAAATTGAAAGAGAAACATAACATCACTGATGAACGCAAGGCCTTATATGGAGCTGCAGAAACATGGGTGGATGCACTGAAAGACCGTCAATTTCTTGGTATGCTTAACTTCATTCTCGGTTCTGTTGTTTAATTTAAATTACAGGTATTAGTCTATTAGAGAAGAATAGTTAAATTTTACAACAAATTTATCTCTGGATAGGTGGACCAAACCCTAATTTGGCTGATCTTGCTGTCTTTGGTGTCTTGAGACCAATCCGAGACCTTCAATCTGGAAAAGACATGGTAGAGCATACAAGAGTTGGCAAATGGTATTCTAGAATGGAGAAGGCTGTGGGAGAGTCTGCAAGGATTGTCTCCTGAAGTTGGTACAATTTATAGTTTTTGTTTATCTGTATTATTCAATATCTTGCCAGGTTACAAATAAATATCTGAACATTACGAACACTAGATCTTACAAGCTTGTCTGTGAGAATAATCTTCTAGATCCATGTCACAAATCGCGAATTCTCTTGTCCTTTTAAGTTGTTTGGAGGGTCTGGATTTGTGCTTAAAGGTGGTTTTGTATTTGTTTTGCCTTGTTATAATGAGAAGCATTGATTCCATCATTTCATTGTTTAGATACTCCCAATGGACAATAAGAGAAATGAGGTTGTAGGAACTAAGGAGGGTAAATTTTACACCAAGAAAGAACAATATATATTGAATGATAGAAACAGCTCTAAGATCTCAAAGTTCATTATAACATGACGCTTGGATTTGAAGGTTACCATTGGTTGACAAGGTAGAAAGTGATACCACCACCACCTTTAGAAATGATCCTCTCTTATTCCTTGTGTTGGTTCTCATAAAAAGCTTGAAGGTCGGTGTCTGTGTTCGGGCGTAGGAGGTATTCTCTACCTTGATTACCCAACTAAATTAGGTTGTTTTTAAGTTCGTGTAACTTTAAAAGTTAGTTACATTTTTGTTGGTCCAAAAGTTAGTTAAATTTTTCATTCCAAGATCTGAACTATGGTAAGTAGTGGGTATAGTTATTCTGAGTTTTAGTCTCCTATGCAAGAAATTTCTCTCTTGAGTAACAAAAGGCAGAGAAAGAAGACTGGACTATGGAGGTTTGAGGCTTGAGGATTCAGGTTTCTTTTTAAAATCACATTATTGGCTTTCTGGCTCGTGCATCAAGAAATAAGAGCTTTGAGAAAATAAGAGAGAATAAGTTCAATGCACAAGTGTTTCCTGTCAACAAAATGTTAGTAGAGTCATATGGTTGTTCGATAAGATTAGTCGAAATGAATACAAGCTGATTCAGACAGTACTAATGGATAAAAAGGACTTAAAATCATCACTTTTTGGTTCTCGATAATCAGTGGGAGTTTTCCACGTACCTGGTCCAGTTTCAACAATGAACTCACCGATTATGGGCGAAATTGACAGTGGTTTGTGTGAAGAAGAAGGGTGCCAATAGAATGGGGAAGTAGCTGTTGGAAAATGAATGATCTCATTTTTGTTGGAGTTTGTGGTGGGCCTGGTAGATTTCTAAAAAAGAGTCCCTATTTGTTTGAAATTTATTCTCTTCTCTCGTTGAAGAAAGAGAAGTTGAAAACTGCAGTGATGATGATGACTTGATGTTATGCTAAGTAAAGTGATGATGCCCATTGAGGGGGTTGCATTTGCATAGCATTAGCAACGAGCTAAATGTAAGATCTATTTTGAAAGTTCAATAATTCAGCAGGATGGGGGAAAGTTTGGGAGTTGGCCTGAGTAGAGTGAGACCCAATTTGAGTTTCTATTTTCGCTTACATTCACATAGGCCGCCGCCCATTGTACTTTTCTCATGTGATGGAAAATGGACCTTCAGCTGGACACCGGTGCCTCCAATTGCCTAAAAACCAACTTTGATTGACTTGATGATTATTTATTGGGCCTTTGGTACTTCATTTCCCTTGATTTCCTTAATTACTTTTTTAGAATTATCTCTCTTTGGTTGTTCTTTTTTTGGGAGGGGTCTTATTCTGATCTGTGGAGCAAGGTCAGTTATGTTTCTTGGGAGTATGTACCCTCCCATGTGGTCTCCATATTATGGCAGAGTTGATGTAAGTTTCGTTTGGTTAAAAAAAAAAAAGTCCCATAGTCTCAAAGGAGTGGCGCAGTGGTTCAAAAACTTGAGTTTTGAGGATATGCTTCCTTCAAGGTCTCGGGTTCGTGACTCACTTGTGACATTACTCATTTTGATGTCTCTGGTGCCCAACCCTAGGGACGGGCGTGGTTATCCTTGTTTAAAAAAAAAAAAAAAAGAGTCCCATAACTTAGTAATATTCTAGCTGTGAATAAAAAAACCAAAATTATAATATAGACGGAAATAAATATGTCTCCAAGGAGGTAGTGCAGTGGTCGAAGGCTTCTCGAGACTCACACGTGACATTAATTTGTAGACATTTCCCATGTCTCTATTTCTTCGATGTCTCTGATGGACATGATTGTCCATGCCTCCATTTTGTTCTCTACTTGTGATTTTTTTTTTTTTTTACTTAATTTCACGAAGACCAGAATGGGCATTTTCGGTGAAATTTATTTAGAATTGAATTTTCGTTAGGAAATTATTCATCTTTTGAATTAATTAAAATTTTTTATAAAGAAAATCCTCAATTATATAATTACTTATCTACTATAAATTTCAAGCCTTTAATACGTTTTAATATTATATTGGATGTGGTCTTTTCACAAGTATTTGTAATAAAAAAATGAAGTTTTTAAAATGTCAAGCCTTTAATTTCTCTCTCTTGATACATACATGAAAATGTGGTCTTTTCACAAGTATTTGTATCTATAATTAATAATACGTTTTAATATTGTATTATAAATATTTATTAGTACTATTATTGTAAGAAGTGACTATACTCATTAATATTAATGATTACATTTGCTATATTTTTTGAAAAATAATTGTATTTATAATTATTTTTTAAATTTAACTAATCTTGTAAGTTTTTCATATATAAAATTTGTGATATGTGTATAATTTTATTTTGATTAAAAGTGAGGAAATTCTTAAATATATGAATAAAAATAAATAACGTTTTTATTTATACAATATTTTTAGGTTTGATTTTTTTAATGGTTGAAAGTTGGAGTTTCGCTTTCCATATGAAGTATCACTGACCTATTCTTAGATTGTACTTTAAAGTCCAAGCTTACGAACAACCGTGTTACCCCTTGATGACAATTTCTCAGGTTTGAGTAAAAGAAAACCAAACTAAGTTTAGGCTTTAAATGAACAATGATGATATAAATGAGTGAGTTGTCATTGTCTGAGTTGGCATTAGTATAGTCTCACTTTAGCAAGTAAGGCTCGTTTATGTAAATATAGTTCGGTTAATATTTTTTTTGACATTGAGAAATTAGAGTTTCGCTCCACTATACTTGGGGTAACTACACCCATCCTTAGGCCAAGCGAAGGAATGGAGACACGAGAGGTGTTTACAAATTAATGTCACAGGTGAGTTTCGAACCTGAGACCTTGAGGGGAACACACCTTCAAAATCCAAGCCTTTAACTACTTGTGCCACCCCTTGAGAACTTGGTTGGGTTAATATAACTCAACCAACGTTTGACCTAATCGTTTATAATAAACAGTGAGTGCTCAAACTCAAGCTGCCATTTTACATTACTTTTGTTGTTGCTTCACATAATTCATGCCATTGTTTTACATAACATATGCCGTCGACGTTTTAGATAGCACATTCCCCCATTTGATCCTTGTTTTACATAACATCCGCCGTCGACGTTTTACATAACTTATGCCCCTATTTGAGATTAACATTTCCCTCTTCTCATTTTCTTTTACCTCTAATTTAAGTTTTTATTTTTTATTTTTTATTTATTTATTAAATAGTTAACAATTTCTTTTCCTAGTGGTGGTAAGTTTTATTACATATTGATTTCTTCAACAATTTTTTGTAATAAATATTTTTGCATAAAGTATAAATTCAAACTGCAAATAAATTGTTGGTAAAATATAATATATAACAAATATTTAAATATTTTTTCATAAACAAATAGATATTAAAATAAACATGTTGAAAGGTTATGTACATAAATGATTATTTTAAGATTCAATACTAAAAATGTTAAAATAGTATACTTTTTTTTAGTTCAAGTTGGGAGGAGGGGATTACAAATACCAATTCTAGGGATCGAACCCGTAACTATGGAATGGAAATAGATTAACATCAAATCAGATAACTAATCGCGCTACTATCCCATTCGGTTGTTAAATTAGTCTACTAGAAACTTTCAAAAATTTCGAAAATAGGAATAGAGTTTAGATTTTTTGTTTCTCTTGATTCATTGAAGATGAAAAAAAAACTCTTACTTTAACAATATTTTTCATCCAAATACTTAATTGATAATGTTTTTTTTGAAAAAAATAGTGAATATAATTTGTGATTGTGAGATTTATTTAGAGAGAATAACAAAACTATTTTGTAAATTAAAATATTATAGATAAAATAGTTCTCATTATATTCCATTATAATTATAAAATTTAAAAAATTACTTTATAAATTAAAATTAATTTTTTTTATCCACTGACAAATTATTTTAATAGAAATGTAAAAGTAAAGACTGTTTTTTAATCTAAGCTCTATTATAATAATATGTATTTTAAACACCGTTTATCATAAACATGTTATAATAACTTACCTACAAATATTATTATCACAACCTTTATTATAGTAGTATGTACCATAACCACCGTTTATTATAACCATTTATAATAACACACTATCTACAATAATTTATACTGGTGTCCCAAATACTAAGAATGTGTTTCGATGCGAAATTGTATAGTGATTATTTTGAGTGATTATGAATTAGAATTTAATCTTGAGTGATTAAAAAATTGAGTTTTAATAATTGTTCGTCTAGATGTGTTATTTGTAGATGAGTTGCAGCTAATAACTCGTTTGGATGATGATTTTTTTAGAGGGATTGTAGAGAATAACTCGTTTGAATGTAGTTAAAAATAAGTGATTATTTTGAAGGACTAGAAATGAATAATTATTTTGAGGGATTAGAAATGAATAGTTAGAAATGAATGATTATGCATGGATGATTAGAAATTAGTTGTTAGAAATGAATGATAATTTTGAGTGGTTAGAAATGAGTGATTAAAAATGAGTAATTATTTTGAGATATTACAATAGCTCATTTGAATGTAATTATTTGAAGAAGAGTTGTCAGTGGTCATTTGTAATAGCTTGTTAATTACGTCAAACAAACAATCTTTAAGGAGGTGTTTGGTGGATAAATTGTGGAGGATTTAGTAGAGGAGTTAAAATAATAGCTCGTTTGGATGTATTTGTTTGTAGAGAGTTTATAATAAGAGCTCGTTTAGATGTCTGTAAATGAGTTGTAGGAATCTGATGGATCGGTAGGTTAGCCCAAACTTAAATCGTCATTTCACTCAATCTTCGTTGCCATTTCACATAATTCATATTTTTCATTTGAAATTAACGATTTCTTCTTCCGTGATATAATAACCTCCACCACAAACATGTTTATCATAAATATTTTTATAATTAATAAAACATACACTCCAAACATCAATTATAATAATCGCCCTTATAAAAATCTATTCTTCACACACCATTTATTATAACTCAGGTTGCAATAAAATATATCTCAAACACTTTTTATAATAACTCACTTTTATTATGATCTACGGTTTATAACAACTCAATCGGTGTCTCAAACATGACCCTAATCTTTTGTTGGAGATATTGAATATTTTAAGTAGTATTTGGTGAGGAAAATGAAAATGATTACGGCGGGATAAAAATTAAGAAGAGAATATAGAGAACAATGATTATCTGTATTTGAGGTGAATACAACGATTATGAGGAGAATCATTACTCGTGTTTGCGTGAAGAGAATAATTATGAAAAGAATACTCGAGTATGAGGAAAATACAAAATGATTATAGAAAAGTGACGATTATAGACATAATAATGAAAGAGGAACAAAAAGTGATTTTCAAAAAATGAGATAATTGATGAATGATTGTGATGACCCAAACGTGGGTTAAAAGACCATTCTTCTCGTAATTTTTTTTAGTGTTGATATTAATGCATGCAAACAAAATCCTACAATGCTAAGTTAAGAGGAAAATCTTAAATATATAAGGATGAGACAACACTCCATTGATATAAGACTTTTTGGGTGATGCCAAATTACAAAACCACGAGACTTGTGTCAAAGTGGACTATATCATATCGATGTGAAAGCATGTAGATGTTCGATTGTCCGTAATACTCATCTTCATTCTCTCGAAATTTCATAGATGACCATTAAAAACTCATAACAAGTTGACCTACACCCATGTTGGTTGTGAGAAGAGAATGGTCAAATGTAAATAGAGTTGTTTTTGGATCAAATTAATTAAATCCAATTGTCTTCTCAGGTACTTAATAGATCGAATTAGAATTAATCGTCCTAACATGTACGATCAAAGTCAAACTAGCTTTCCCACCGATCCATCAAACTCACACTTGTTTGTATATTTAATTAGAATTAATTGTCTTAACAAAAATAGAATTAAAAGGAAGCAACAAGTCAAACTCTGAAATTAATGGCTTTTTATTTTAGATGATTTTGAGAAAGAAGCCATGTGCACCAATGTGACTTAAAACCACATATTTTTCCTTAATAACTGCAATTACAAGCAATAATGGGTCTAATTAATAAGCAAACCATGTTAACTACCATAGACTTTTCACCAAAATGGCAATAGAAAAATAAGCCTTATTATATGGAGATCCCATATTCAAACCTTATAATAACTTCATTAATTTCAAGTCTGTTTTTTTTTTTCCTTTCAAAATTATAATTAAAAAATGCCCAAAACTACCAGTTATTCCTTTGCCATGTGCATGATACTGTTTCAATCATTTCCCCCTTTTCTTTATGATTCCCATATTAAATTTCTTACTTAAATTACACCCAAACCTTTTTCAATTATATTAATTTAATTCATGGTTTTTTTTTTTTTTTTTAAATAATTTTAGTTGAATTGTATTTCGATCGCTGAACTCGTATAATTGTATATATACAATTTTTTTCTTCTTGTTTTAGTCTAGTGTTCTTTCAAGTTTCAATTTATTATTATTATTATTATTATTATTATTATTATTATTTTCTATAATTTTATAATTTAAAAAATTGTTTGTAGACTAGCCACTGGATGCAATATAAAAACTTAACTAGTTTTAGTTACAAGTTTAAAACTAAAACCAAATATTTATTCCCCACCTGACAGCTTTTTGTTTTGATTTTTTTACTATGAAGAAAATACTTTTGAATTATTCACCAAATTTCAAAGAATCAAAAAGTTTTTTTTTTGGAATACAAATACTATATTGAAATTAGAACAAATAAATTCATACAAATATATTTTTTAATCGATTTCTTTGTTCAATTTAGACTTGTTTAAAAAATTTCACTTTAGTCTCTTATATTTTATATTTTTCAATTATATCATTGTCATTGATAATGTTGAATCGTGTTGAAACATTCTTAAGAGCTTTCTTTTATTTGTTATGTTTTTAGTTTGCAAATTCAAAAGGTTCAATTAAGAGTTAATTGAATGTTGTCCAAAAAATTCATAAACTGAAATACAACTTCATTCAAGAAATATAAAGAACAATGACGCCAAAGTTTTAAAGTGGTTCGGCAAGCTTAATCCACTTGCAAAGGACTTTTAGGCATTTGCTAGAACAATTTTATTAGAGTTCAAATATGTATGAACAATCATATATGAACAAAGAAATACAAATTGATTCCATGAGATTTACATGAAAGAGAAACAAACAAATAATCAAAGAATTAGAGGAATACAACCTTAAAAGATGAGGAGATGAATCAAGAAAGAGTTAGAATCCAAAGATTCAAACATTTCTTCTATATATCTTGCACAATGCTTCAAGAATCTTCAATGAGATCTTCCAAGAATGAAACCCAAATCAAGAACCACCTTAAAATGACGGAATCTTGACGATGGAGTCCGAAATGAGTGCAGTAAAAAATGCACTAACGGCGTCGCCAAGTTGGAGGCATAATGGTGGAAGAAAGAATAGAGAAATGGCAAAGGAAACGCACAAGATTTGTGCACAAAATGTGATAAAATCATTTTCTCTCTCTAATTAAATCTCACCCATAAAAAATCTCTAATTTGTTTCTCTCTAACTTTATCCATAAATGTAAATGTCAATGATGCATTCTAAATCATTTCTTTTGCTACATGACATCAATGAATATTTATATAATGAGTAAAAGGTAACAAATAATATTGGTTTTACTAGATCAAATCTAATTAAAACTCAATTAATATAACTTTGACTATAAAACAAATTAGCCTAAAATATAAAATTGGCTAAAATTAAGCAATGAATTTAATTGTTTCTATTTAATTCAATTAGTAATAAATCTAAGTTTAAAATAGTCACAATAAAATTCTTATTTAAACTAATTACTAATTTATCATTATTAGTTAATATTGAAACCAAATATCACAAATTGTTTTTCCAGTATAACGAGATATGTAGATTTGAGAGAACAAAGAGAGTACATGTTAAATTACATTTAAACTATGTTCACACTTAACTATGCTCATTTTGACAATACTATATGACGAGATATTTTATGAAATCAATAAAAATGAGAATGAATGAGACCACCTATGAAAAAGCCAAAATTTCTATCGAATTCTTAGAAACTTTGAGAATAAAAAAACTTTTAGGTTTTTGGTGATCTAATAATATTTATACTATGTAAAACTGTAAGAACCCGACTTCTAAAACAGTCTTAGACCCGGTTCTTACTCAACATGCATGGTTTAAATAACGTTATAACATAAAAACAATTAAATACTAAACCTTTTATTAAAACTAATAGTTCAACCAAGTACAAAACATCATTCGAGCCTCTGGCCAGAGATTATTAAAACAGTTCTCAATAATGAAATCAGAGGAAAGTTAAAATGCCTATCCCGCATGCCAATGACAATAAATAAAACAGATAACGAAGTGGACTCCCATGATCCATCAGCTTCTCCTCTAGCCATCCCGGTGCTGTCCCAAGTTACATGGTGAAAAACCACAGAATAAGAGTGAGTACGAAGGTACTCAGTAACAATCCCAGCCGGGGTACAGTACGCATACAACACTTCATCTAGCATCCAAGCATACATGCAAATACAGTCAACCAACGAATCTCAAAATGAATTACCAACATAACTCCCAAATCTCGAGAGTTCTAACTCTCGACTAGTGGTCAGCTCGCTATGCTGATCCTGGACACTTGGGAGAGTACACAGTGTCTGGCTCTAGACTGAACGGAAGGTGTACTGACGACATTAGCCCGAGGAAGTCGTCCTCTTGGCATCTAATGAAAAAGGATAATGAAAAATGTTAAGATAGTAATGACGTTGAACCATCGTAGACAGATCTAATGGTAAAAAAAACTTAAAAAAATTAAACGATTATAAATTTAATTCACGATGACTATTTACTTAAAAATTAATTTCTTATGAGTTTCATTTACCAACTAAATATTATAGAGTAACATAGTTTATTCAACGAAAATATTTATACGTCAAAGTTGATCTGAACACTCAAAGATATTAAAGAGAGACTAATAATAGATATGTAACAAATTAAGAAGTACATTAAAGACTAACAATAAATACTAAGATATGAGATTTAAAAAATTATGGGTTAATTCATGACCATCTTACCTAAAAATTCCTACATTAAAAAAAAAACTCTAATATAATATAGTTAGATAAAATAGGTAATAGGTTATTAATGGATTAATACTCACATATAAAAGAAAGTATTATTATTTTTTTTTGAAAAAATATAAAAGAAAGTATTATAGCATATTTTTAGATAACAAGTTCATTATTTAACAAAAAAAACAATAAAAGTTTATTAAAGGAAAGATCTCACAATTATCTTATATTGGAAAAGTGGAAAGTTCAACAAACATTTATAAGAGATATGGGCGCGCTACTCTCCTCATTGGCAATTAATATTGGTTTTGATTTTTTACTATGGTATCAGAGCCTATTAAGTTCAAACGAGTATTGAGCCACTATCTTGAAGAGACATGTTAGGATCTTACAAGAGGCAATGGTTTTGAGGTAGAACCGTTCCACATTGAAAAAATGAAAATCCAACAAATATTTATAAGAAATATAGACTACCCCATTCATTGCCAATTAGTTTTAATGTACAACCCCATATTCATTGATATTAAAAAACTGTTTTAAGAGCATTTTACGTAATAATGAGTAAAAAGTGCATTAGTCACCGTAAAAATACATCAAAAGCATTCTCAAATTTACTCTTTAGTACAATAACTCGAGACCAAAATACAATTTAAAAACTTTATAATACAAAATACATGAATGTGCAAAAAGGACCTTTTGATCTTGAGGAAGACTGATATGATCTGTACTTGGCATATACGATCATTTTTTCTTTATAATTTGTTTGTCACTTTTTGCTTATTGTCCTGCTTGAATCTTGTATTATGTTATCCTCACATGCTAATCTTTATTAATTAACTTAGTTAATATGATACTACCTTAATTTTTTCATCGTCATTAATTCCCCTTTTTTTTAAAAATTTTAAAATTTTCATTCTTGAATTCTATGATTACATACTTCCAAATCTACCCCCCACAAGTTTCTGACACAACTGCTGGTCGGTGGGTATCAAGCTAATATTTTACATATTCAACTTTTCATCTCATCAAGTTATTAATGTAATTGTGTGTGCTAAAGTTTTATGTGGCAGTTTAGTTCTTGAACTTTAGTTTATTATGATTAATGGGGTTCTTGTACTTTCTTTAAAATATAACAATTTAATCTTTTATAATTTAAAATTTGTGACGATTTAATTCTATTAATTTTTTTTTTTTTTTGATATCCTCTACAATAATTGGATGTCAAAGAAATTCGTAAGAAATTAATTTATAAATATATGACTATCATTGATTAAATTCATCACCTAAAACACCTTTGATCTTCTTTGACTACTTGAACTACTCCATAATGATTAATTCTATTAAAAATATATGGTTAAGATTTTAATGACATCTTATGTAGTTGGTAAATTCTTACATAAATATGAGCTTGATTGATAATTTAACATGTCGATATAAATATTAGATAGTTTGGGCTTTGATTTAATTATTTTGGTCTCCATATTTTTAAGGAAAACTTGGAAGGTTAGTGAAATTCAGAAAATAATTATAAATATGGTCATTTAAAAAAAAAAAAGCAACCACAATCATTGATATTAATGACAATACGGTACTAATGACAATATTGTATTAATAATATATAATACTGTATTAAAGAGTATTTATAAGACAATATTAAAACATATTAATGATTATAAATACAAATATTTTAAAATTTATATGTATTTATAATTATTTTCTAAAAGAAGCTCATGTACTACAATTTCTCTATTTTAAAATTGTTCATTTTTGTTCATGTACTTAAAAAAAAACAGATCATATTGGCAAAATGCAAGTGCAAATTTTACACAGAATACATGATTTTTTATTGCATTTTAATAAATTAAAATTATGATCACAAAAATTATAAAAAAAAGATTATGACATAAAAGAAAAGAAAATGAAGGTACAAAATCCAAAATGAACAAAAGACATTTTTAGGACTAAAGTATGTCTTGAATGTACAAAAATCAGAATGAACCAAAAACAAAAGTATAAAAGTATAGTATTAAAGGTTATTCAAATTTATTAAACTGGTTAAATCTAGAAAATAATTATAAATATGATCACAATATAGTTATTGACATTAATGAGTATTGTCACATAATTTTTTAAACTTATTAAAAATTATGCAGGCAAATACTTTAAAATTTACTACATATATAATTACTTTGTGAATATGTCAAATTTTAAAATAAAGTTACAAATTTGTATTAACTAAAGTGTGATAGAATTGAAAATGGCATATAATCATTGAAAATAAATTTCATATAGTATGAAATCCAATAATCTAAAATCATGAATAGTATATATGTCAAAATTTGGCATGTGAACATGGTATACATATGTGGTTGAATGATGAGAAGATTGTCACGTTCATTTTTGAATATTCATGTGGGATTGTCCATGAAACATGTTATATGAAGAGAAAAACATAAATAATAAAAAGAGTTATTGTAATATCGATATCCCAAACAAAATAAATATAATATTTTGGCGTTTAAGAAATAAAAAAATCTTCATATAGCAACAACCGAAAATCGATTTAAAAATGAAAAATCTTTGAAAAAAATATGAAGAATTGTGGTGATGGAGTTTGATTTATTCACGGCTCTTCTGGTGAGGCCATGTGAGTTCGGCTGTGAGAGCTAACGCAACGTGGGAATAATTGAATTAGGTTTAAGATAGTTATTGCAAAACCCAAAAAAAAATAAATAAATAAATAAATAAAAACTTCCACTAAAATTGCCGATCTAAATCTTAAAAACTTTATCTCTAAATCTTAAACTAATTTGAGGTCAAATTTATTTATGAACTTCAAAGATAAACTATATCACATAATAAAATGTGAAACTTAATACCACTCAATTGTTAAGAATTTGAAGTACATAATTTATATTGTTCAAAAACTAAATTGTTTTATATTAAAATAAAGAGTTAAATTGTTTTAAATTGAAGATACATGGACCAAATTGTAAAAGGTTTCAAAACAAAAGTTTAAATTTGGAATAAATTAAAAATACATGGACCAAATTATAAAAGGTTGCAAAACAAAAGTTCAAATTTAGAATATAAGGTCGTGTTTGATAACTATTTAGGCCCCATTTGAAAACCATTTAGGCCCCGTTTGGTAACATTTCTGTTTCTCGTTTCTTGTTTCCTGTTTCTCGATTCTTGTTTCTTGTTTCTTTTTTTTTAAGAATTAGAAACATGAATGTGTTTGGTAACAATTTCTGTTCCTTGTTTCTTAAAAAAATTAGAAACAGAAACAAAAACTTGTTTGATAACTGTTTCTTGTTTCCTGTTTCTAGTTCTTAAAAAAAAACCTTTTTTTTAAAGTATGAATAGACTATAAAGATTATGTTCCATTCAAATGTATATAACTAGAAAAATAATCCGTCTTTTGAAATAAAAATATTCATAAAAGTGTCTAAAACAAACTATAATGAAAAATATTATATAATACTAACAAAGTCTCAATTCAA
>JBBMKA010000015.1:6604282-6624342 GCA_037833695.1 Sechiopsis laciniata
TCTTAGGCTATAAATAGTCATGAACTAAGTTGTAAAACTCAGATTTTATGAATTAAAAACTTGTGTTTTCTTGAACCCTATTTGCTGTTTCATTTATTTCAAATCTTGCTCTAGGTTTGAAGTTAAATCAATTCATTTAATTAGCCTTGATCAAACTAATTCTGGAGTAAGTTGTCTTAGGATCTAAGAGTGACAATTTTAGATTCTAAGTGTGATCTAAGTTAGCATTCATTGTGAGTTTTTGCAAGGATCCTAGAAGGACCTCTAGCTTTGTAAAAATCAAGCAACGTTTTGGCGTTTATCACATCTAATTCTCCAATTACAACAAAGATTGGAATAAAAAAATAAACAAACTAATAAACAAACAAATAAATTGATCAAACATTGACATAACCCCATAGTCATTAACCAATTTGATCCGTAGCTCCCACAATTTCATTCATAACAAGCCTTCTAGACCTATTGATCGTAAGAAAACACAAGTATATATGTTGTTGAAGCTCCTTCATTTGCTCAACAATGGCGTCTTCTTCTGCAACAAACTCCTTCACAACCTCCTTCAATATTTCACGCCTTCGACTGCTCCTCAACCACATCTCAGCCACCACCCTTAGATGCAGCACCTCGCCATCGAGCCTCGCCGCCATTCGACTCAGTGTGTCCAAATCATTCATTGTTATATACGTCGCCCTTGCCGCAACCTCCATTTTCCGAAGAACAAGCTCCCGCAAAGTGAGCTTATAAGCTCTCTTCTTCTTCGACGAACATGTGAAGCAAACGATCAACCCCGGTGCCACCAAAAAACCGAAGAGACTGTGTAAAGCCAAAACTAGTAAAGTGATTAGAACCGTCACGTTTGATATTATAAAACAACTTCTGGCTGCTTTCTTCCATATCTTTTTGAACCTGGTTAAGAATATGAATACATGTTTAAATTTGTTATAATCTATTTGCTTACACTTTAAGGTTGGGATAAGTCCCAATGTGGATTGTAGTGGAAGGAATTTAACAGGGGTAATGTTTCGAAACCTAAATTTCATTTCATACTACTAATTAAATATTTATAGTTATTTATTGGTTCTCTATTAGTTTATATAAGCACACAAATGAAGTCTTTTTTCATGAGATTGAAATTAGAGAGTATTAAAGAAAGTAAATAAATATAAATGACTAGTCCATTTCAAAAAAAAAAAAAAAATTTATATATATAAATGACTAGTCTATCCACTTTATTCTGGTCTTCATATTTTGCTTCATATTTAGTCTATACAATTTTCAAAAAAAAAAAAAAAAAAAGACCACTGCACTTTGTTGTTGTCTAATAGTTTCATGTAATAATTCTTCTTTTATATTATATATAATGAAATCCATGTTATACGAGACAAACTAAATAAAAGACTAATAGTTCAACAGGTATAAGTGTATATCTACCTATGTCAATTATGGTTGAATTAAAAAAACCATATTAATATTACACTGTGGATTACAATAACCTAATTATAACCTAATAACCTATTAAACACGCAATTCAAAATTAAAAATTTCTTAGATATATTTTTCATAATATAAGATTAAAAAAATTCGTATCAAAAGCTTAGTTTAGAGAAAACTATTCTTTGTTAAAAGTATAAAATTAAATAGCCAGAATTTGAAACGGCTTAATTTTAAATTTATCATAATCTATCCACTTAAGCTTACCTCAGCTTCCTTCGAGTTTCATTCCGCTCGTTCGAAAGTTTCCGAAGCAACGCAGAATGTGTATTGTGTAAGCCAAGAAACCGATTGTGGATGAGAGTAGAGAAAGGGTTTTTGAGTTGGGAGAAAGCAGACAACAACTCCCTTTTGTTGTAACCTAAGTTGTCCTTGTCCGCCATTAAAGACCTTGTGGTGAGCTTGATGACTCCATTGACAACGGCATGGTTAATGCGAATTTGGTCCACAGCTCGAAGAAGAAGTTGGCAAGTTTTGAAAGCTTCAAAGCTGGTTTTGAAATAGTCAACTAAAAGATTGTGAGCACGGCTGCCATTGCAGCTTCGAAACATGTCGTCAAGAAGTTCTTGGTCTGGTTCGAGCAGACATGAGGATGACGACGACGATGGCGACGACGACGACATGTTGTCTTTGTTGGTGGTTGTGAATTCAATGTAGGATTTAGTTCTGAAGGCTTGTTTGTATTCTTCGTTAACGTTTAACTTGCCCGACAAGGCATTTGTAATAGCCTTGTTTTTCGATGATGGTGATCTGTCTGTGACCAATTCAAAATTATATTGCACGTCATTTACAGATCATTGTATGGATGTAAATCAAGATGAAAACTGAAAGCAAAACTAAAAGAATAATAATGATAATAACACAAAAAAAGGTTTTCTTTTTTATATTTATTAATGAGGTTTTGAAAACGTTTTTGTTATTGGAAGAAAACGTTGATAGTATATTGAAATGGATAACTTTTGAAGAAATAATAACCAAACTTCATGTATAATAATAAAATAAAAGGCCAAGGAATGCTTTTAAATAAAATTATTGTTGGTATCCTCGTTTTTTTTTAATTATTATTTCCCCAATAATTGAGATTCGAATTCGAATCATAAATCTTTAAGTCATAGAAAATAAAGAAAAAAGTTAAAACTATAAATTTTATGAAAATATTAGATAAACATGAGAAGTAAAGTTTATAGAAGAATATGGTGTTTTTCATCTTTTCAACGTGCCATTGTCAACCCGAAACCTCCCTAAAAAGTATGGATATAGTATACTAGTGTTTCTAAAAAACAAACTGTGCTAAAAAAAGCTCTAGCCTTTTGTTTCAAGTTAAAGTTCTAATTATTCCAATTTTTCTATGGTAAAGTTTTGTCTTGGTAAGGAAACTTTTGAATTTTTAGCTAAATTTAAAAATATATATTAAAATTAAAATCTCGAAAAATTGTTTAGGATAGCAAATTATAGTGTTCATATTTTAATTATAACAATTTAAAAAAAAAAATCATATATACCAAAATGTTTAAGTTTCGCTGATTAAAGCTTAGTTTTATTACTATCAATTTAACTCTAATTCATTTTTGCCATATTTGATTTTTTTCTTTTTTCTTTTTTTTCTTTTTTTCCTACTCATGAAAAATCCTCTAAATTTTAAGATCTCGTCAATAATCATTGAGTTTTTTTTTTTTTTTTTAATTTTGACAATTAAATCTACAATAATTACTCTAATTTATGATTTTTTTTATTTGATATCTACCTTTTACTTGTATGTTATAAAATCAAACTAAAAATTTGATAACTAAAAATAAAAACCTTTAAAAGAAGACTAGTATTGATTTTTAGAATTTGATTAAAATTCAAATACTTTTAAGTGAAAATGAAATCTTTTACGGCTAAATTTTCAAAAACAAAAACAACATCTTATTTGATAATCATTTTGGTTTTAATTTTTTGTTTTTGAAATTTAAGTTTACAATAACTATCTTACCATAGGTTTTTTCTTACTTAACTTACCTATATTTTAAGAAACCAAATCAAAATTTATAAACAAAAAAAGTAGCTTCAAAAAATTTATTTTTATCTTTAAAATTTGGTTAGCATTCACCTACTTTTTCAAGAAAAGATGGATACATTGTAAGAAAGATGGAGCACATTATAAGAAACTTGAGTAAAAATAAAATAAAATTTCAAAAATCAAAAACAAAAAAATCAAATGGTTATCAAACGGGACCTAAATAGTTATGATATGCATGATTTGACCATGTGAAGTAGAAGTAATAACCAAAAACACAAAAACAAACTAATTTCATATCGAAAAGTAACTTCCAAAAATTGGTTATGATATGCCTGATTTGATCATATGACATGCCAACTTCATATCCAAAAACAAACTAATAACCAAACCTAATCTAAAGGTTGGTATAATCTAGGTTTTAAGCTAACCTTTTCTATTAAAGAAGGAAGATCTGAGGCTGGTCCATAGAGAAGTTTTCATCTTGGGAAGAGAAGAAAAAAAATAAAAAATAAAAATAGAAATGAAGTTTTTGGAAATGATGTTGGTTTGTTATTTATAGAAAATAAGTGGTTAGGATGGGAGAAGTCTAGAAGAAAAGAAGAGGGAAGCCACGTGGCAGGTGGTAGTATAGAATGCGGCTTCATCCGTTAGTTATTTTATCACTTTCTCGGCACGTTATCGTCTCTCTATACGCACCATCCTCCGCGTCTGATCAACACCTGCCTCTTTCTCCTTTTTTTATTGTTTTTTCATTTTATTTTTTGTATTGCTTTGTCAACTTTTTTTTTTTTTTTTTTTTTAATTATAGAAGTTTTTAAATAAGCAAAACATGCCAACTTTTTGAAAAATATCTCGTTCGTTATGTATCACACCTTTGATTTTTTTTTTTTTTTTCTCATGAATTATTTTATATATATTTTATAACAAATTTTTATATAATGTATCATTATCTAAATATGTACCATTCGAAAAGTTAACAATTTTTATTCTTTTGAATTAAAGATGTTTGAAAGACAGACTTGTTTTAACGAACTTTCATAGAATACCATGTAAAATTTTTTATTGCATCATCACTGTAAATTATAGCTAAACTAATTGAAATATTATATATCTATTTGAAGTACGATCATTTATGATAATAAAGTGATGATTTCCAAAATTTAAATGAAATGTGTAATTGAACTTTATATTTGTATTACACTTTTTTTATATTTTAAAATTATGTTGTATTAAAATTTTATGAGAGTATACTAAATTTTCAAATGATTTTTTGTGTGAATATAAATAACACGAAGTTAATAAACCACATAAATTTATGTATTTTATATTTTTCTCTATGTGACTAGCCATTTTCATAACACTATTTTACATATTGGATATTTGAATCTGCAAAATAATGAACCGGAAAAAGTTTTAAAAGAAGAAAAAAAAAAAAACCTTTGATTTTTTAGGGTTTTTTATTTAAAATTATTGTATTATATTTGAAACAAAACTTGTCTAGACATACATGGGTAGGAGTGAACATACTTGTTGCAATGTGGCACAAGCTTTACCACAATAATTTAATTTAATATTTTTACAACTATTTTCATACCATAAAAGAAATTTTGAAGAATATTCTACAATATTTATGCCACCAAGTAGGTTTATCCGACAAATATATGGGTTGCAAGTTATTTGTATAGAGAGGTGGAATTTAATACAATGAATGAGGATTAAGGAAAACAAATTACCAGTTAGTTTGCTTTGACCAGATAACTATTTTGCGTGTGATGTTTTATTTTATATGTGTAATAGATTTGCATTTTAATATTCATGTTAGATATGTATGAGTGTTAAGGAAAACAAATTCTTGATATGTAATTGTTTACTGAAATGTAGGTCGAATTTTTAAAAAAAAAATCTTTCAAATAGTCATTTATTTGTCTATAGTTCATTTCTAAGCTATCTTATTTTCTCTAGAGCATACCGGCGATCTTAATCGATAGAGCTCTTTGTCATGAATTTTCACATTTACTGTCTTCAAGCTCATTTTTTTCATTTGACACTCGATGATTTGATATTCCTCTCAATCAAGGTACGACTAAATTTTTCATCAAAATATAATATAATGTGTCTAGCTCTAATCTAGGCCAACTCATTTTCTCTTTGAAACACAAGTACTGACTGTTTTATAGAGTTCAACCATGAATCTCTACGATGTCTTTAAAACTCATAACTTATTTCTTTGCCACTCGAAAATTCATTCGTCCCATTTATTCTATAAATGGAAGCGTTTCATTCCAAAGAGACTTCCTCTACGGTTTTGAAACTCTTATTTTATATTGTAACACTAATTTTTCAGATCTAAACTAAATCAAAGCAAATGAGATGAAATACAAATCAAAGTAAGAAGGATAAGAAGTAGAAATGACACACCGAATTTAAAGTGGTTCGGACTACCCTACTCCACTGTTCAGAATGTAACTGGATTTCTCTCAACCCTAAAACACACCCAATAGGAGCTTTATTTAGTGAGCTCAATTGTACACACCCAATAGGTTAGAAACCCTAACCTCTAACTTACCCATGGTTAAAACTAACCTCACAAAAGGGTTAAGTTAAAAACAAATGATGTGAACTTCACAATTAACAAATTCCCCTCTTGAAGTACATATCATAATGTCATCATAATATCATAATCGAATTTCGAACTTCGACAAAATTTCAGACACACCTGAATCAGAAACATGCACAATCATAGCAACATAACTCTAGACAAAATTAGATCAGAATTTGCTAGCAACATAACTCCAGACTGACCTGAATCATAATTTGCTCATTCAAAGAAAATCAAAACGGTCTTCAAGATCTCAAAATCTAAGCAGAACAATCAGAACTCTCAGAAATTCAGCAGAGCGATGAACTAAATCCATTAACAGCAACTCGAACCTGTTCTCACATACAATATCTCTGAAAACATCAAAATCTTATCCAAAAAGATTTCGAACATAATGTTGCCTAAAACATGGAACCAAAACAAATAAGAAATCTCCTCTCAGAACGACATAAGTAGCAAAATAGAGTCAGCATAATCGGTACCAACAGACTCTTCAAAACTAATGCATTCAGCAAACAAAGGACTCCCAAAACATCAAGTCAATACCAAACTGAATGCCCAAACGATGTATTACAAAATGTCAAACAACAAATTTCCATGTTCTTGCTAAAACAAGCTGTGCTAGATCAAAATGGCAAGGGACCAAAGTACACACAATACTCCAAATCTAAACAACAAATCTCTTTTATCTCAAAGCAACAATTCAAGAAATTTGTAAGCTCCATAACTTCATCAAAACTACCATATGCAACCAAAAAATCTACATAGAACATAAGTAGAATGATGCAAATTTGCACGAATAGCTTTACTAAAAACAGAATGACCAAACTAATTTCTTACAAAGCAACAAACAAATGTGAAAGAGATAGAATACTCATCAAACTGCACCCAAAATTGGTCAATGCATTACAAGCCCAAATACGAAGTTCCGTGCAAGAACACAAATAGAGAAAGAACATCTATCCCCTATTCTTACATGTAACCACAAGCAAACGAATCTGCATCAAAATGATAATATAGAATACCCTCTAGATCAGACTTCATTACAAACATAAACCAGCAATAATAGACAATAAGCAAACAAATTTCAGGTCTCTCAACAAACGTCCAAAACGAAAAAACCTTCTGACAAGCCAATTCCCTATCGAGCAACTGAACATTACCCTCTAAACCAATAGAAACATCCTCAAATTCAAGAGCAACAAAGATAGGATCAGAACGTGCACTGTCACTGACATGCACTAAAAGGCTGAATTGGAGAATTTTCAAAGTCAAAAGCAGAAGCAGCAACAAATTTCTATCAAGTAAGTCAATATCAGAACGCATCTACATGACAACAACTCGACTAATCTTAGGGGGAGAACCTGTCCAATATTCTTGTGGAGTCTCAAAAATTTCATAAAAAACTACAACCATCTCGCTCTGAAAAGCTTGTCTTACAGAATATATAAACCATTTATAAGCTTTCTAAACATCTTAATTTTAACCCTTTGAGATGAGTAGTCATAACCAACAACATTAAAATATCCTAACAAGGTTTCGCAAAAGACCTAGAACAAATCTCTCACAATTGTTAGCATCCATGCTAAACCAAGCAAAATCTACTCCCTTAATCTCAAATTAATGGCTCTGATACCAAATTGTAACACTAATTTTCATATCTAAACTAAATCAAAGCAAATGAGATGAAATACAAATCAAAGTAAGAAGGATAAGGAGTTGAAATGGCACACCGAATTTAAAGTGGTTCAGACTAGCCTACTCCACTGTTTAGAATGTGAGTTGATCAATTTAATCATCCTCACTCATAATTTGCCATAAAAGAAGATGAAGCTTCAAAGGGGCACAAATGGTAGCTGGATTTCTCTCAACCCTAAAACACACCCAATAGGAGCTTTATATAGTGAGCTCAATTGTACACACTCAATAGGTTAGAAACTCTAACCTCTAACTTACTCATGGTTAAAACTAACCTCACAAAAGGGTTAAGCTAAATACAAATGATGTGAACGTAACAATTAACATATACTTTTGTAAGTTCATGTTCTTCAGTGGTCTTCATGCTTTAAGGGTAACTCGAAAAGTTTCTTTAACATCAACAAATGTAGATTTGACTATTTGTTACTGGCTTATTACGTTGGGATCTATCATTCTTCTGTCTATAAAAGTCAGGTACGAAAGGTGTCTCATATCCTTTTAGAGTCTTTTGATTTACAACTTTTCGTCTTTTAGTTGGTCTTGATCTAAGGTGTGGATCGGGATCAAGGGGTTTATTCGAGTTTCCTTGTTTCCCTGTTTTGTTTTCTCTTATTTGGGAGTTTGGTTGTAATGTTTGGTTTATTATCTAATGAAGGACTTTGATCTCAAAAAAAAAAAAAAAAAAAAAGGAAGAAGAAGTTGATTGATGATCAATACCGAATGTATTCTAAACTTTGAATAGTTTCAAACATACCTTTAAACTTAAAAAACAATAATAATAAAAAAAAATAAAAAATAAAAAGTTTCAAAAATATCATCGTCATTAAATTTGGATGAAAACTTTCATTGTCCCCACCAAAACTTATTAGTTAACTGTATTAATCTCCATAGATGTTTGGATACGGTATACCAGCTCTTTTCGTAATTATATGGTCCCTTGGGGCTACGTAGTTGTCGAGCACCAGGAGCTTGAGGTGCTTCCCTTGAGGTCCCACGTTTGAAAGGTCTCATTAAAAAATAAAAAAATAAAAAAAAACTTATCTTGTAATTTTTCATTTTTATCATCTAATCAACGTTGGAAAGGTTTGTACTGAAAAATGACCTATTATGGAGATCTGCAGTCATAATTTGTGGTGATTCAACACCCCTTAACTTATTTGTTGAGCAAATTGAGGTCAATTTTTTTTCTAGTGGTGTTGATAACTAAGTCAGTCATTCTCGTTGTGTCTACTTAATAACCAGTTGATACGTGCTACTGTTCCTATTATACAGTCCCTTAATGCAAAGTATGGAACCATCGTGAAATGGCCTAATTATCAAGAGAGGCATGGGTTTAATCAATGATAATCACGTATTTAGAAATTAATTTCCTACGAATTTCTTTGGCATCCAAATGTTATAGAGTTAGACAATATGTCCCATAACAATAATTGAGATGTGTTAAAGCTGACCTTGACAAGTATGGATACAATATTTTATTGATTCTCTTAGATTATGCCGAAACACACGGTGAGATGGTGAAGGTGATTGATTTGATCCTATACCTTTTAATTGTCTTCTCTTGGATTTTGGATATACCTTGAGTGTTCTAATTGTTAGCTATAATCGGTAGACTGGGACAATATAAGAAGCCAAGAATTGATCATGACCATTCTTTAATTCAGGTATATGAATCTAGGGCTTATTTTTCATCTTTATGTCATGTAAATACAAGTCTTATAAAACTTTGTTTGAATTTGCACTTACAGTACTGTTTTTTTATTCAGGGACAAAAGTTGCCACTGGACTCATCTCAAAAACCAAGGGAAAATGATGATTAGTAAGTTCTACTCTGTTTTTGTAATTTTAGTTTTTCTTTTTAAATAACAAGAAACCACTTTTTATAGTTCGTTTGGAACATCTCTTTATTTATGACACTAAAACTTTGAATCAGGTGTTTCCTATCATTCTTATGCCTCTTGGCTTTGGAGCAAATTTTATCAAGAAATAAGAAAAAGCGAAACCAACTTGATTGATGAACCAGGTGTGATTTCTTGGGGGCTGAAAACTACCAATTTTGAGTTGTGTAATTTATCCAAATCTTCACGTCATTTGGAATTTTTAAGTTTGATTCGATAATCTTCCGTCAACTCGATTCCTGCTTTCTCTGGATAATTTACAGAATTTTGCATAAACTTTGTTTCTTAAGCAGAATAATTTCTAAGATTACAGCCTTCCATAAAGAAAAAGAAGGTAAAAGAGAAAGGGACATAATACTAGGGATGTGAGCTCTTGATATTGGCTCTATCTATTTAAATGTGGTGCAGGCACTTTTTTTATATGCACGAGTGTCTTAATTAGCTTACACATACTTGGACTATTTTTACAGACACTCCATCAACATATTGCCTCTCTAAACTTCGACTATTTTCACAGACCCACATTTCCCTATCATTTCTAGATTAAACCGTTGCCCTATTACTTTTGTTAGCTATTTTGAAATAACCACTTCAAATAGAAAACTTGGTGCAATACAAATTAACCGTGCTCTTCAGACAAACTCAAACTTCTAACACAAATTTCCAAAGCACTACCAAGTTAAATTTGACGCAACCTGATTAGATTCTAGAATCAGGCTTCAAAAAATCTAGAAATATGAGGCTAAAAGGATTCCAAAACCCGTACCTGACACTTTGAGGTTATCCAAATGTCTGACATCCCTGGGCTGATAGAGAGAAGTATGATTTTTTCCCCTTTTTCTTAATATGTATTCAAATAAGCTTGGGAACCATGAACATTTCTCATGGGACAAAAGTATGATTTTAAGATGCTGTTGCAATGGAACCACCATTCATGAAGCAGCCAACCACAACATTATCATGGCAAGGGCGGCGCTCCACGATATCATGAAAAATGCTCAAGTCAGATAAAAGTTGGATTGAACACAATAACACGATTGGGAAATAATACAGTCAACACCAAACCAACATCACATATAGTTTAGCATAAAAGATAGAACAAGCATCAAACAGTACAATTCGACGAAATAAACTAAAATCAAAATATAACAGTTTTGTTCCTTTATTATTATTATTATTATTACTTTACTCAAACGCCCATTGATTCTCCCTACGAACCTCCTCCTCTTCCTCGGGCGTGAAGTCGTTCTTGATGTTAAATGTCTTGCGGATTTCCTCAGGAGTCTTCCCCTTGATCATGTCAGCCACTGTCTGACAAGTAAGATCTAGCAAACTTTTGATATTCAGATAGTTTGCAGCCTGCAAATCTCATGTTCATTAGATTCATTATCGCATATCAAGTTAAGAAAATGGGCTAAGAAGATCTGAGCAGTAACCAACCATGACGGGAATGGAAAACAATAAATAAAAATTACGGTGTTGGCTCCAATTGGGAGAGCTTCAACCATGTCCTCTCACAAATAACTTACAAAACCAAACCAGTACTACATTCATTTAGAAACCAGAATAGTTCAGTTGAAAAAGGAATCTAACATAACTAATTAGTTTTCAATCAAAACCCTGAACTTCTAAAACATATTGAGAAAAAAATCTTACAATCTATAAGGATTTAGGTGTATTTAAGTTAATACTGGTACAAGAAAGAATAGCTTGGTTACTCATTTGTCAAAAAGCTGATGAAATAACTCGGTTAAAAATAACAACCAATAAATTTCAGATAGACCATAAAGAATAGATATAATATTATTAACTAGAGTCAGAAAAGAAAAACTTCATAATATAAATACAGAACTTCAAACTTTTTAATCAACTTACAATTTCGATTAATTCTTACTACGAAGGACCTAAGTAGAAATATTTCTTCAAATCAACAACATTTGATCATACATCATGTCAGTGCTCGAATTGGCAAGGACTGGGTAGAAATGAACTCACTGAAACCAATATAATCATTCAACTTATTTCACCAAACTCATCGAAACCCAACCTATTGAAAAAGTTCAAATTCAGCTGATAAAAAGGTTACCTATATGGAATTGGATCAGATTGAACCGATGAAACAAGTCGAATGACTATATGAACACAGAACACTCCAGTGGCTATTGCTGGAAGTAAGAGAATTACATCATTCAATAAACAGGAAATATCACAGCACAAGATTCACTGTTACAATTCCTAACAATTATTATTTTTATATCCATGACTGTCCGAGTCAGCTTGAGTACACTTCGACTATTGTCACCGGACATACACCTGACCTTACAAAATTAAGATGTCAAGGAAACCCATCACGTGGCCATCATGAATTGAACTCATGACTACCAGGCCACTCCATGAGGGTTTACAATTCTTAACATGTATAATATAAGGAATACAGATTGCGGCCAAACGCCTAAGATATCAAGCCATCACACAGACAAATATTTGTGAATCTTCCATAAAAAGCCCTAATAAATCAATAAATGCACTCTCCTAGCAACTCCAGTTCGAAAATAAAACCACGAATATAATACATTTCTGCACCAGTAATTCGCAATTCAACATAAACAGAAAACGTTTTAATCAACACCAAGAGAATCTACCCCCAAATCTAAGAATCGCCGAAACCCTAGACGTCAAATAAACCACAAATAGACCAAACAATCGACAAAAACACGCAATCAGAGAAATCAGGAAGTAAACAGAGAAAGTAGAGAACGAAGAAACACAAACCAGAATGAGATCGAACAAGGTGGCTTGGTCGACTTTGACGAAATCGGTGTCCCAAGCCTTGAGGTCGTCATCGACGGAGCCAGTACGATCCTCAGGCTTAGGCGACTCAACGTGCTTCTTGCAGTACTCGATGACCTTGGACAATATCTTGCTGTTGACGTTAGGGAGGGGGATTCCGCTGTCGGCGCAGTCGTCTTCGATCATGTGCTTGATCGTCTGCGACTCCAAGGCCACGGCCTCGTCGACCTCGAAAATCTCGCCGTCGGAGCTCTTCAAGGTGATCTTCTTCCCGGAAGACATGGCGGTGCCGGATTTCCTTTCTCGGAGATTCGGTTAACCTTGAAAAAGAGAGGGGACTGCGATTTGGGAACGAAGAAAACGAAAGGGCATTTTAAATGGCTACTCGCCACCGATAACCCATTGCCTTAAATAAGGTTAAAATATCATCGAATTAATTTTTTTCCATTTTCATAAACTTTCAATTACTTTTTTCAAATACATAATTATTTTTTTATGGTATATATTTCTTACAAAATACCTTTTCTTTACTCACTAAATTTTAAAAATATATTTATATTTTGATATTATGTTCTAATTATTAACTTTATTGAATTACTTTTAGGAAAAGAAAACTTAAATTTATTATAAAAATTAATTTTAAGTTTAAAAAATATCATACAAACTAATTGAACCGTTAAAAGAACAATACAATCAATTTAAAATAAAGAGATGAAAATGATATTTTAACTCAAAAGAACTTATTTATTATGAAAGTTAGTTTTAAATTTTATAATACATTTAACAAAATTTAATACTTGAAAGTAGGAATATAAAAATAGTAAACTGTTGAGAGGTGTTGGGAAGGAAGTGCAATAATTATATAGGGAATACAAGATAAAATTATTATCTAAGTTTGAAGTTTAAAAGAGGGAAAAGACCTAGAGAGAAAGATGTTGAAAAAGGTTCTGTATATTGATAATAGCTGCCCAACTTACATCCTGAGACAACAGTACTATTTATAGCTAGGTTAAGGCAGCAACCTTTACAATAGAGAGACAAATAAAAGATGAATTTAATAAAATATAAACAGACTTAATTAACAACTAATAGGTTGTTTAACATCCCCCCGCAAGCGAAGCGGGCTAGAGAGCACGGAGAGCTGGTACGAAGACCTTGAAAACGAGAAGAAGGCAGCGCCTTGGTGAGAATATCAGCAAGTTGATCTTCAGAAGGGACATATTTAACAGAAAGGTGCTTGCTCAAAATTCGTTCACGAACAAAATGGTGATCAATTTCAATATGTTTTGTGCGTTGATGGAGGAAGGGATTGGCTGCGAGATAGGTTGCACTAATATTATCACATAAAAGTAATGGAACAGAGGGCACATGACAACCAAGTTCAAACAACATTGTTGACACTCATAGCAACTCGGCAGCACCATTGGCAAGAGCCCTATACTCCGACTCAACACTAGAACGAGAGACCGTCTTTTGCTTTGAAGAGGACCATGATATTAAGTTGTTACCGAGAAAAGTACAATAACCACTAGTGCTTCGTCGATCATCAGGACAACTAGCCCAATCAGCATCAGTATAACAAACCAGCGAGGTTGAGGAAGGAACAAACCGTAACCCATGAAGAAGAGACCCTTTTAAGTACCTGAGAATACGTTTGACAACAAGCCAATGAGATTGAGTTGGGGCATGAAAGAACTGGCACACTTTGTTCACCGTAAAAGCGATATCGGGGCGAGTGATAGTACAGTATTGCAAGGCACCAACAATGCTACGATACTCCGTTGGGTTTTCATACGGCCTGCCATCATTCACAGACAGTGTCTTTCCAAACACCATTGGGGTCAGAACAGGTTTACATTCAAGCATATTAGCTCTTCGCAAAACATCAGAAATATACTTTTCTTGAGACAAATGTAAACCATTAGTAGAGAAGGATGCTTGAATACCAAGAAAATATGACAAACAGCCTAAATCTTTCAATTTAAATTGTTGGCTTAAACGGTGCACAAAAGAAGAAAGTAAGACAGAGTTGCTCCCGGTCATGATAATGTCATCCACGTAGATTAATATGATTATTATATCAGCTCCAGTTTTCAAGCAAAACATAGAACAATCGGAATAACAAGATAGAAAACCCCATTGCAACAGACAAGAGCTCAATTTCATAAACCACGTACGAGGACTTTGCTTCAACCCATAAATGGCCTTGTTAAGTTTGTACACATACCTCGGATAAGTTTCATCAATGTAGCCTGGTGGTTGGTCCATGAACACTTCCTCTTGCAACTCACCATTCAAGAAGGCATTGTTAACATCGAGCTGCCGTATCGACCAATTGAAGCTGACTGCCAGGGATAACACAAGGCGAACAGTGGACAGCTTGACAACTGGGCTAAACGTATCAAAATAGTCAAGACCATACGTTTACGTAAAGCCCTTCGCGACCAATCGTGCCTTATACTTGTCAATTGAACCATTCGGATGCATCTTGAGTCTATACACCCATTTACACCCAACAGACCGGTGGCCAGTAGGAAGGGGAACCAATGTCCACGTGTTGTTGGTAAGTAGAGCTCAGAATTCACTATCCATCGCAAGTTTCCACTCAAGACATGTCAACGCCTTTTTAAATGACGTCGGTTCGGTGAGAGCAAGATTTTTACTAAGGGATGAGGTCCAAGCCTTTGGTTTAAAGGTGCCAAGTTTAGAGTGAGTAAGCATAGGATGAACATTTGAAATTGATGGAGGAACATGAACAGAAGGTAACGAAGAATGAAAATCAGATGAAGAATTAGGAAAAATAGGAATAGGGGTAGAGGAAGGCTCGGGAAAATTAGAAGAAGAAGGAGAGGGAGAGAGGGGAAAAAGTGGTGAAATAAAAGAGGGATTCGGAATGGCAGAGAGAGGGAGAGAGGAAGTGGTTTGGGCAAAGGGGGAAATTTGAGCGCCAGTTGAATCAGGCGAGGAATGAGTGGAAGAGGAGGGGACGCGTGGAGGAAAAGGGACGGTTGGATGAGGGTGAAGAGTAATTGGGTGAGATAAAGCTGGAGAAATGTTGATTGGGTGAGAAGAATTAGACGGGACAGAAGGATGGGAAGTGGGTAATTGCATAGAAAAGGACAAGTCAGAGGAAGTGGGAAATGGGGCAAAAAGTAATGGTGGGGAAGTGGGTATTTGCTGCTGAGCAATGTGGTATGGGACAGAGGGAGCTAGAAAGTGGTTAGGGAAGGACTGTTGAAAATGGGAGAAATGTCTTTATTAAACAAAAAGGGGAATTTGCATTCATAAAAAATTGCATGAAGAGATACATATAAACATCCTTTTGAATTATCAAAGCACAAATATCCTTTGTGATTGGGGCTGAACCCAAGTAACACACACTCAGTGGAACGAAATTGTAATTTGTGTTTGTTATAGGGTCGAAGAAAGGGGAAGCAAGAGCAACTAAAGACTCGAAGAAAATTGTAGTCTGGCTGCTTGTTGAATAACTTGTAATATGGAGAAAATTTTTCCAAAATAGTAGTGGGAGTACGATTAATAAGATAAACAGCTGTTTGAAAAGCAAACGGCCAAAAAACAAAAGGGACGTGAGAATGAGCCAATAGAGAAAGACCAACTTCCACAATGTGTCGATTTTTACGTTCAACCCTCCCATTTTGTTGAGGAGTATAGGGACAAGAAACACGATGCAAAATTCCTTCAGTTTTTAGATGATTTGATAAACCTCTAAACTCACCACCCCAATCAGATTGAATGGATTTAATTGAACAATCGAACTGAGTCTGTATCATAGCTTTAAATTGAACAAAAAAATGAGACACTTGATCTTTCGTTTTTAACAAATAAAGCCATGTATAAAGAGTAAAGTCATCCACAAAGAGAAGGAAATATTTGGCTCCATTAACAGAATCAACTGGGGAAGGACCCCACAAATCCGAATGCACAATTTCAAAAGGGGAAGATGTTTTGCTGTTGTTTAACAAAAAAGGAAGTCTATGGCTTTTAGCCTTTTGACAAGATGAACAAACAGTAAAGCCAAATTTGGGCACAGCCCCCATATTACATAAATGAAAGATAGATTTGATAACGTCAAGAGACGGGTGGCCGAGACGAGCATGCCACAGCGAAGGAGAAACAACTGAAACGAGTGCAGTAGACGTGGGAGAGATTGACCGCGACGACCAAGCGGAAGAGGGCGACGCGAGCTTATACAATCCCTTTTCAAGACGGCCCCGAAGGAGAGGCTTCTTGGTTAAAAGGTCCTTCACAACAAAAAAAGAGGAATAGAATTCAACATATGCTTAATTATCCTCACACAATTTAGAGATACTAATCAGCTTATGAGAAATAGAAGGAGTATAAAGAACATGTTTAAGGGAAATGGGCATATTACTGAGTGAAGAAAGAGCAACAGAACCAACATTAGAGATAGGAATCGACATACCATTTCCTATAGTTACTTGCTCATTTCCATTATATGACACGGAGTTGGACAATGAATTGAAGTCTGGTGTGAGATGATTAGTCGCACCCGAATCCATATACCAAGCATCATCTGGGATCTGAGTAGTAAAGGACAGACTCGATTGAGTTGATGGAGAGGCGGAAGCGTTGGACAGAAGAGCTTGAGGTTGGTTTTGGGTGGCACACGCTTTGTACCGAAGGAATTGATAGTAAGTGGATGCACTATGCCCAGTCTTGTTACAAAGCTGGCATTGAAGAACAGCTTTATCAGGAGAGGGAGAGGGTCGATTAGGGGATTTTGTGTTGGTCGAGGAACCAGTGGCAGGTTTGACGAGAATGCCTGGTTTGGAGTTGGGATTTGGAGTTAACCGAGCACCATGTTTAGACGTCGACGAGCCTTGAAATTGAAAACCTGCAAAGTTAGCTTGAATAGAATTAAGTTGATCAATAAAGGTTTGTTTCTCTAACCGATATTCATAGGCAAGCAATAGAGCTCGAACATCCTTGACTGTTGGTAGCTCCGAACGGTGTTGAATAGAAGTGACAAACAAATTGTACTCATATCCAAGTCCTTCAAGGATGTACAGAATGTGATCACGATGAGAGACCGGTTCGCCAACAGAGGAGAGCTTATCAGCAAGTTCTTTGATCTTGGCCAAGAACTGAGTAACCGAGAGCCCATCCTTTCTTATGCGTTGAAGTTGTGACTTCAAGCTGAGGATACGAGATGAAGACGTCGACTCATATGCCCGACGTAGAGACTCTCATATGTCTCTAGCAGTGTTATAAGAGATAATCTCACTAACTTTCGCCTCTGTTAAAGCGAATAAAACCAAGACATGACAGTTCTATTATACTGCTCCCAAATGGAAAATTCTGGGTTAAGAAGATGATTAAGGTTATCAAGGTAGTGAGGAGAGGGAGGGATAGTACCATTGATGAAACCTTCTAAACGAAGCGAGTAAGCAACATTTAGGATTTGATTCTTCCATAGCAGATAGTTCGAGTCATTGATTTTAATGGGGAAGGAATGAGAAACATTAGGTAGTATTTGAGGAGCAAAGAACTGAGGTTGAGGTATAGGTACCAGATTTTGCTGTTGATACATGCCAAATGTAGGCCTTAGTGCGGAGATGGAAGCAGGTGTAAAGGATGGAAGAAAACCTGGGTTTGGAACCTGTCGAGAAGAAGGTGGAGAGGAAAATGAAGGGAGTTGTGTGGTAGAGGAGATATTTGGCTGTGCAGGAGATTGATTTGGAGGAGGTGATTGATTGGTTGGGTTACCAAGGCCAAAAGAGGAGGAAGAGGCTGGGACATTTGCCATTATCGAAACCTAAAATCTGATACCATAAAAGAGGGAAAAGACCTAGAGAAAAAGATGTTGAAAAAGGTTCTATATATTGATAATAGCTGCCCAACTTACATCCTGAGACAACAGTACTATTTATAGCTAGGGTAAGGCAGCAACCTTTACAATAGAGAGATAAATAATAGATGAATTTCATAAAATATAAACAGACTTAATTAACAACTAATAGGTGTTTAACAACTTAGATAAAATTATTATCTAAGTTTGAAGTTAAAGGAATAGTCATAAAAAAATTGTTACTTATGTTTGAGGTGCATTAAATAATTATCGGAATCTTTATCTATACTTGTGAAGTAGGAAAATTATGTAAAATGAAAAATAGATTATAAAAAGAACACAGATTATGAAAAAGTGAATATAAAAATGAAGTGAATGATTTCGTGGCCAAAACGTGGATGATAAAAATTATTCTCATCTACCCGTTTGATATCCTTGCCTTAAACATAAACTAAAGGACAAGGTCCAAATGATATTTTAACTTTATTTTTATTATTTTTAAGTTATATTAAAAGTATATAAAAACTATTATATGATGAAAACGTCCTAAGTTTATTTGTCTCTATTTGGTGTATGAATTTAAAAATTCTCTAATAAGTTCAGCATTATTTTTTATCTAATGGATCTATACATTATACAAAATTATATAATAAATCTTAATTTTCAATTCTATATCTAATAAACCTCTAAATTTGTAATTTTATTTTTAATTCTACAACTATTAGAGGTTTGAATCTATGACTACTTAATCATTAGGCATAATACTGTTGAGTTATTGTTCTCGTTGACAATTTTATTTTTAGTAGATACTTGCCTATTCAGCATTTTTCAAAAAATATTATGGGTCTATTATAAACAAGAAAATAGAAAGCTTAAAAGTCTACAAAATATTAATTTTAATATATTAATTGACATGAGTGACCAAGTCATTAAGAGGGAATCTTTTTTTTTTGAAGGATCATTAAGAGGGAGTCTTGTGAAGATAAGAATTAATGAATTCAATCCATAATGATTATTTATTTAAAAGTAAATTTCTTATGAGTTGCTCGTTATCTATGTATGAATTATATTTTTGAAGTTAATAAGAATAATGGACCTGTTACAAATATCTTTGGTTGATTGAAAGAAGCATAGTAAGAATTGCTCGGACATATCCAAAGAACTAATTTCATCATAACAAAAGGTTGCATATGAGATCGTTTCATGAATTCAAGAATTGTTTAGTGCTCACAAAACATGTTCACAACTCTTTTAGAAAATAGATTCTCATTCAGTCTGATGATATCTCTTTTCAATTTTATCTTAATCATGATTGGTTTTGTGTCTAGTATTTTTCTTATCCAACCAAATTCCACTCGCTAATTATTTTTTAAAAATGGATTAGATAAGTACAACACTCATTTAATTTTCATTTTAGTTTGGTCCACTAGGTATTGAAAAGCACCTGTATTTATCCAATTAAATAATATAGGTTCCACCTCAAAATTAATTGGCTATGAAGAGACGAACTCATATTTCTTATAAAGATATTGAATAATTCTCACATTTTCAATATAAGACAATTGTCACAAGATGAGTATCTCCAACAATTGTCCCAAACCAAATTCATGATGAAAATATCAAGAAGTATTCACAAACATGACTAGCTAGTTGGAATTCGTAACATATATACATAATAAAAGTTTTTGCTCTAAAATCACAGTAAAATAAAGGAACAAACAAGCTTGCAAGCAATGAGTTTTTCGTTACTCA
>JBBMKA010000015.1:6624442-6642668 GCA_037833695.1 Sechiopsis laciniata
GATTTTCCTTGTGTGGAGGGGATGTTGTTTCCTTTTGAAAATTATGGTTGATGAGGGGTATTTGTTTTGGTCTAATACATAATAACTGGTTGGTCAAATATTTTCTACCATCAAGAATACCACCAAATAATTTGAGTTCAAAATCAACATTGGCATTAAACCGTAGACCAAAACACTCATAACATCTGATCATAGAATACAACTGTGAAAAATTATAGTAATTTTGATAACCAATTTTAATTTAAAAGGAATACACATAAAAGTAAAAGAAAATGACACATAAATATAATTACCAATTTAATTTTTGAGGCCAAGTTGCAAGATTCAATAAAAAGAGCAGACTTTTTTTTTTTTTTTTGCCAGACACAGTACAGGTAAAGAAGAGATAACATAATTAGAAAAGAATCTATTAAAAAAAAAAAACTCGAAGAATTATTAAAAAAAATTTAATAAAGAACAAATACAAACTCTAAATGCAAGGATTTTGTATTAAAGGTTACTTAAACTTATTTTTACGCATATAGAACATGTCTTTATACATGAACTTTGCCTATTAAAATTAGGCGAGGCACTAGACTTGTGTTTTAAGCTTAAGCGCGCCTAGATATGATGAGACTTTTAAAACATTAGATGTGGATGGGTAAATGTAACTAGCAATCCAACATGGTGTTTGAACATTCTCCTAAGATATCAAGTAAATAAAGTGGTTTATTCCATCCTAATTACATTAGGATAAAGATCATAAACTAAACCTAAACACACTCCAACATGAAATTAAATACTACAACAACAAACTCATATAAAACTTACAAGCAAACAATGCATGCTTGTCGTCGATAGAAAATCATGATTGTAACTAAACAAACTTGATGAAAAGGATTTGCAACGATAAGTGACTACAAGTACTGCATAAATCTAATTTGTCACATTAGCCTTATAGAACTTTAGATAGATTAAATTCATTTCTAAAGTCAATATCTAAATCCACCTTGGTTTCTAATTGGCTCACAATCTGCAACAAGAGAATCACTCTCTTATTGTTGTTCAAAAGTCAATCTTGAGCGAATTCTATGAAGTGAATCTAAATTATGATTATCAACATATTAATATCTCCATAAATCCTCTGTCAAAAAATGAATGGAGAGTCTCCAAGGATGGACCTTGAAAGTTAGTACAATTTATACTTCTATTTGTTTGTATTACAATTTGTGAAGGATGAGATTAAGAAAGAGAGATTGAGGAAGAAAACAAAAATAGAGAGATAGAGACGATTTTTTAAAAAAATGACAGTGTTATCCTTTCATACTTACTTAAATTAGATATAAAGTGTTAATTGCAATACTTTTCAAACTTCCAAAGATGTAATGGATTAAATTAAAAATTTAAGGAGTAATTGTTACAAACCTGTTACAATTTTCTAGAAAAAAAATATGAAAAACTATTATAAATTAATAGTTACATGGCGCGTTGTCATTGCGCCACGTGACAATACCAATTGCTCAAAGACTATTTTTTGAAAAAAAAAAAGAAGAAAAAAAAAACGGGTCAAGTGCCCGTTTCACGTTCCTCAAAATTGTTTAGCTGTAAAATGGGGTGTAAAAATTTCTTTTTTTTGCTTCCAATTTTAGAATGAATGATGTCATCCAACACGTATCTAATGATTTTCTTCATTTTAAAATTAGCTCTCTTTTTTTCAAGACCATGACTTTTTTCGTTTATCATATGTTTAAATATTTAAATTCATACAAACAATACTGGTTTTTAAATTTTGTCATTTGTTCTATTTTAATTCTTAATATTATGTTTACTCAAAAAAAAAAAAATCTTGATATTATGTAAATTATCATCAAATGAAAATTAATTCTATTAAAAAAATTAAAAATTAAAAAAAAATTATGAAACTACGGTTAATTTTAAATTACAAAATATATCTTAAAAATAAAATGATAACTTTCTAAATTAATTAGTTGAAAATTTATAATATTAAGTAGGGTGAAAGAAAAAGTAATAAACGCGCGAAATCGAACTGGGCTAAACCGATTGAATAGATCGGTTCGATTTTTTATAACAAAATTGGATCATTTTTTTGATATTTTAGAAAATGATATTTATGGAAAATGTTGTTTTTAAGTTGAAAAAAGAAATACAATTTTTATTAACAAAACTACGAAATATATTTTTAAAATATAAGATTATGGAAATGAAAATAATTTTCAACTAATTAATTTAAAATTAAAGATATTATGTAGATTAAAAAAATTATAAATAAAAGATAAAACAAACTACCAAATATATTTGATTCTCGAAAAAAAAAATTACTAAATATATTTTCTAAATAATGATATTAGATGAATGAGTAGAAAATAATATATATATATATATATATATATATAATAAAACAAAATAAATAAAAATATGACATAATAAGTATATAAAAATTTTAAAACATAACTTTAAAAAAAAAATAGAAAAGACGGAAAGTATTGAAAAAAACTTTAAAAGAAATAACTGAAAAAATTAGAATAAAATAAATAATAAAAATGGTAAAAAATATAATTTTTTAAAAAAATGAAAAATATATATAAATAAGTAGTTATGTGCGCATCATTGTGACACGAGTCGATCGTACCGCAGGTATAGTTCTTGAATGGAGTTGATGGCAAGATTGAATTACAACAAATTATTCAAAAAAAAAAAAAAAGAAAAAAAGAATTGCAACAAATTAATAAATGAGTTAATAAGCTAATAAATTATTTAATAATACGGAAAATGTTTATTATAAAAATATATTTTAGGATAAAAAGCATCACCATTATAAAACCTCAATTCCTTCTCTTTTCACAAAAAAATCCGATCTTCCATGAAAATGGAGAGATCACAATAAAAAAATCTTAATGGAATTCAGCCACTCATGAGTCTAATTCTTCCACACGTGTCTATATGTTATCCACCACCAAATTGAGGCTGGAAAGATTTATTCAATTTTTAAAATCAAGTTATCAAGAAAAAAAAATCTAACCCATTCCATTTTTTTGATTTCTAGGGGCTTTAATTTAAAAACTTGTATACTATACAATTTAAATATGATTTTCTCTCCATATTTTTCGGTTGGGTTGAAGAATTTAGTAGACAAATATGATATTATATGAATGATATTACTTTCAAGGAAAATATTATTTTTAGTTGAAAAAATAAATACAACTTTTTTAACATAACAAAATTAATTATGAAAATATAATTAATTTGAACCGACGAAATATATTTTTAAAATATAATATCATGTAAATTAAAATAATTTTTGCCTAATCTATTTAAAATTAAAGATATTATGCACATAAAAATATTTATAAATAAAATTCATAAAACAAATTACAAAATTTATTTTCTAAATAAAAAATCTAAGGGCTTTCATTTTTCTGCAAAATCTTCCAGATTTGTAGAGGCTTCAAAAGCTTATCAAAAACTTGAAGAACATCAACTTCACGGCGGACTTCAAGAATTTCAAGGACAGCTTGAAGAATTGGAGGAACATTGTGTCACTTCAAATATCCGATGCATAAGCCGAAAGACAATTTAGCAGCAATTTCATAAATAATATTTTCTGCTGACTTAAAGAATTCAGTAAAAAAATACAATATTAAATTATGAGAATGATATTACTTTCTAATTAATTAGTTGAAAATTTATCATATTAAGTAGGGTGAAAGAAAAAATAATTGAACTGAACTGATTCGAATGTATTGGTTAGATTTTTTATAACAATATTGAATCATTCCATTTGATATTTTAAAAAATGCTATTTATGGAAAATGTTGTTTTTAGTTAAAAATAATTTTTAAAAAAAATTAACAAAACAAAATTAATTATAAAAATACAATTAATTTGAATCAATGAAATATATTTTTAAAACTAATTTATTTAAAATTAAAGATATTATGTACATAAAAATATTTATAAATAAAAGTTATAAAACAAATTACCAAATTTATTTCCTAAATTAAGATATTGATGAATGAGTAGAAAATAATATAAAATAATAATAATATAACAAAATAAAAACATAACATAAATAAGTATATAAAAAATTTTAAAAATTAATTTTTTGAAAAAAAATAAATTTTTAAATGGGAAGTATTAAAAAGAAATAGCTGAAAAAATTAGAATAAAAAATAATAATAAAAACTGGAAAAAAATGTAATTTAAAAAAATTGAAAAATATATATATAAATAAGTGGGTATGTGGCAATCTGATTGGGACAAGAGACCCTATTTTTTTTTTTTTTTTTTTTTTTTTTTTTTTTAAATATCCTAACAGCCCTACTAATTCATGACAAGCTATTTTTGAAAAAATAATAATAATAAAACGAAACACAACTCTCTTAATCACATTTCATGATAAAATTGTCCCACAATTTGAAAGATAAGCACTATAAATTTGGCTGTATATTTTTGCTACAAACTTTTCAATGAATTAGGTCTGGTGTTTGGATGCGGTTTTAAATGAAGAGATAAAGAGTTATTTTAAATAATTAGAAATTAAGAGCAATCGAGTCCGCTTGTTCACACCTATCGCCCGAAGAGAAGACGCTCTCATAGCAGGCGTACACTATGATTAGGGTCCCGCCTAACAGGTTACAAACTAGACATCGCTAAGTGTGGCATGTTACATCATATCTTCGACTGCTCGAGACGACATAAATCCTCATATCTCCAACCTATGAGGACAACAACACGTCGTGCCCTTTATAGCCTCTAGATGATGACACATAATACATCTATCTATATGCTCGGTCCTAATCAACCAACACCACATGCTCAATCATCACATAGTCATCCTAGCAGCATACAACTTATACGAGAGACTCAGACTGATTCACATGCTATCAGAATAGATATATGTATTATTTGGGTAAACAACTCAATCAACAGGCACACATAAAGCCACTAACAGAATACATGCTAAGTTCTCATAAACCCAACATGCATACACATCAGCAACGAAACATATATTTACAACACAAGCTTACAGATACAAGACATATACATGGTGCACACAAGCACGACAAAGAATCCTTACTTGAAATAAAAATTCAGAACAATGCTCCTCCAGCTGCAAACAACACTTAGCCAATCTAGCCTCGCACAACCTAACAAAATATAACTGATCAGACATTTATTCTTAGCAAACAATCAACTAACTAACTGGCTCGGGATAATAAAATTTGCCCAAATCCTAGAAAGAGCACGACACATGAACTAAGATCTAGTACGAGTGAGGTATGGTGGTGTGGAGCACGGCGCCGGCGGGTGCTGCTGCAAGGGACGATTTGCGTCTCAGCCACGCACGAAGGCGTGATCGGGTAAGCTAGGCGTGGAGGGTAGTGCGCTATAGAGCGAGTGCGCGGCTGCGCGCACGCAAGGGCGCGAGGCTAATGGGATTGCGTGTGTGGCGCTGCTGCACGGACGTTGAGGCACGCAGACAGGGTTGATCGAGCGACGCATGCGACTGGCTGGTGGGGTCGATCGGCAAAGGTTCAGCGATACGTCGTTTAGGCGTGGGCAACGCTGGTACGGAGCGTGCGTGTCGATCGGGCTGCAATCGCTCGGCGATAACTGGCTGAGGGGTTGGGCCGAGCTCGAGTGGTGCGAGCGGTAGGACGGACGGTGGTGACCACGTGGAAGGCGACACGATACCTACTCGCCGATCGTTAAGGTTATGAGATCTCTCCTCTCTCGTTCTTTCTTTCAAGCATCCTAAATGAAACCACACTCACAACCTTTCTTCTTAAAAGTACTCTTCATATTTACAAAGGTGCCCTAAATAAACCTGAAACCACAAAAAAGCCACAACTAATTAATAATGGCCAATAGGTCTCTATGGGCAAAATTACCAAAAACGCCCCTAAGGTTAAAACTGTCCAGAAACTCAACAAAAAATCCCATGAATCAAAATAATGTTCTTGAAGGGTCTAACTAAAAATACGAGGCATTACATAACCCTTTAATTTTAATGAATAGTGTTTCTAACAAAATTTAAAACCAGTAAAAGCAAAACATTTCAAAATAAGTGTAATGTGTGATAAACTAACGATAAGTATTTGAGATTGGAATTTTAACTCATCCCTTCATAATATTAAAAAAAAAATTGTATATTATATGTTTAGTTCCTATGATTCAATGAAAGTTAAAATTTAGTTCCTATCATTTTTCTTTATGATTCGGAGAAAGTTAAAATTTAGTTCCTATAGTTTTAAAAACTAAATTTAGTCATTATAGTTCGATAAATCTAAAAAATAATCATTATCGTTTGTAATTGTCGACGAATTAAGTATAGGTAGGTGATTATGTACATATAAAATATGTTTTTTTTTGTTCGATCAATCACTTAATTCACACTTTCATTATTAATACATGAATAATTATCTTTCACGTATTTAATTGGCCAATAATTACGAATAATAAAGACTCTTTTTTAAATTTTATAAAATCATAGAAACTAAATTTTAATTTTTTAAGTTATATGAACTAAATTATAACTTTTTCCAAATCATAGAAACTAAATTCTATATTTTAAAATTATAAGAACTAAATTCTAACTTTCATGCAGTATATGAACTAAATTTATAATTTACTAGAAAATAAAATATAATAATAATAGTCCACTAGTTTTCTTTTATTAATCTAAAATATCTCATTTTTGTTAGGGAAAATTGCACAAACGATTCTTAAATTATGAGATTTGTAACAATTACATCTCTAAACTTACAATTTGATCAATTACCTTCTAAAAATTTAATTATCGTTGGAGTTAACCCCTTGAAGCTTAATTTAAATAGAAAAAATTGTCATTTAAATTAAAAAAAAAAAAGTTGTCTTCTTTAACCTCTTACCACTCTATCATATCTTTAGAATTCAACCACAGTGACTTGCAATTCGCCAGGCACAAAATTGTTATTTGGATTCTTCTTTTTGTAGCCTTGCCGTGCTTTATTTCCACATCTTTCATTCCTATCTTCACTTTTTCTCTTCGTAATTCTTTTTTTTTTTTTTTTTTTTTTTTTTTTTTTGTTCTTAGCTTCAATTTCACAGTCCATTCCCATTTCCTTTTCTTTTCTTCATTGTGCGGATTTTCTCACTGGAAAAATGCTGAAAATCAAACAAAAAGCTGGTGTTTCTGACTCTTTTGGTTCCTAAAATTCATATCAGAAGTTTGTTTTCAATCAAACTTTAATGGAGGTAATTAATCACTTAACTCATACCCCATCATTATTGACTCTTTTGTTAGTTTTATCTTAATGACAATTTTGCCATTGCAACACTAATCAAACTTGAATAAAACTTGCATCCCTCCCGCTAAGGAACTAGTGGTCTTTACCTTCCATGTGACCCATTCACAGCCACAATTTATTTCTCTTTTTATTCTCATTTTTTCTTTTTCATTTTTTTTTTTTAAACTAACACTTTCAATTTATTATTAATATTATTTTTTAAGATTATTAGTTTTTTTTTCTCTTTACTTTTTTTGAAAAAAGGTAACTTAAAGCTAATGACAATATAACTAAAATAATAATAATAATAATTAAGCTAATGACAATTTCGTAATTAATTTATTATTTATTTTAACTTATTAATTCTAAATTAAGAATTTAAACTAAAATTTGGTTTCTATAGTTTAAAGAAATTAAAGTTTAAACATATACTTTCAAAAACTAGAATTTAGTTTTATGGTTTAAAATAGATAGAACTTAGTACATATTGTTCTAAAAAAAAAAAAAATTAGAATTTAGTTTTTATAGTTTGATAAAATCTAAAATAGAATCACTTTTGTTCATAATCGCGGTGAATTAAATACGTTGGAATTCATCATTCATACGTAAATGATGTAATTTGTTTGTTCAATTCGTCACTTAATTTATAATTTCATCATTGACTCATGAATAATCAACTTTCAAATAATAGATTCACTAACAAGAAGAAATGACAAGAACTACTTTTAAGTTTATTCATTATATGGACTAAATTCTAATTTTTTAAATTATAGTGATTAAATTCTAAATTTTTTCAAATTAGATGGATTAAGTTATTATTTTTGAAATCACAAGAACTAAATTCTAAATTTCTACCAATCATATAGACCAAACTTATAATTTATTATTTAAACCGTTAATGTGAAATATTATAAATTATGTAACTTAAATTAATGATGGTTTCATAAGAAAAAGATTATAAAATAAAAATAAATTAATATTAGCGAAGAGTTCATAAGATATTACAACATTTTGTTTAGTTGATAAAAATAAATTAATATTAGCAAAAGATGATTAAAAAATAAACAATTTTAATTGTTAAATTTTAATTGAACACTTAAATAATATTCGCAAGTAAAAAAAAAAAGTTATAAAACAAAAGTAAAATCAATAAATTTCATTAGCATTTAATGAGCAACGGGAATAAAAAAGCAACCGAAGTTTTGTCCAAAAAAAGAAAAAATGAGAATAAAAAGAGAGAAATTGTGACTGAGAGTGGGTCACGTGGAAGGTAAGGAACACTGCCTCCTTACCGGGAGGGATACAAGTTTTACTCATCAAACTTCAATGGTGGTGTAATAAATCAAATTGAAACTTAAGGGATACAATTGTTACAAACTACATAGTTTAGTGTGATTGTCCATTGATGCAATTTTCCCTAAAATTTAACTTACGACTATTTATGACAATGTCATTAATAGAATCATACCTTTTTTATTCGATATTTATGGAGTTAATCAACAAAGATTAAGAAATGGACATAACTATGATACCACATTTTAGGGACAATCTTTTATAGATCTCCACATTGGTTTGATATTGTCCTCTTCAAACAAAGTCCTCATGACTTTGTTTCTTATTATCACCCTAAAGAACTCATATTAATAGAGATTGGTTTTCGCCCTTTCAAACTCATAATTTTTTTCCTTTTCTTTCCGATGTGAGACAATTGGTTCAATTCCCAACCAAAATAATACGAAGAAGTAGAGGTCAAGAAACTACTACAAACCAACCTCACAGATCAGGCTGATGAACTATCAAGCAATTGATGATCCCCAATAAATATGGTTGTGGGTGTAGAAATCTTTCCAGCTCTTGACGTTGATGATTTTAGAATGACTTTTAAGCACTTGCTTCAGGATTGCCCCCAAATATACAAACCAAGAAGTTCAAACAATCCACCATTACAAATGAATTCCATTTCTGTCTTTCCTTTTGCTTTCATTTTCTTAGCAACTGATGCTTTTTATAAGTTAAATATCCTTTCAAATGATTAGAGCCAAGTATAAAACAAAGGGCCAACCAGACTTCTAGCAGATTAGATCAGAATAACCATATGACAGATAGAAATTGATCTCAACCACTTTCTTTGTTATCAATCTCATGCATCTGCTTATCAGCAAGCTTGTCAAGAGCCGACTGCACTGCATACCGCCCACCAATGAGAAGTCGGGTCACAATTTCTGTAACGAGCATTCTCCCAGAGAATATCTCGCCACAAGACACCTCGAGAATCTGGTCACATAAAAAATCGAGTTGCACGGAGAATATCTCGGTACAGACTGAGAGCCTCAACACTCGACGTCGCTGAGTTATCAATTCATCATCTTCATCGTCATAAGAATTTTCTTAACCACATGTCTGTCTAAAAGTTCATCTATTGTATCTGGACCATTATGTAAACCTTGGGGGTGGAATACAATTTTATAGCAAGCTAGAAAATTTTTATGATTTGAGGTTGAAAGATTTTCCCACCAGCCTCATGATCATCATCCCTGCTCCACTGCATAGGACGTCAACTGGATGACTTAAATAACTCCTGTTGATATCCATGGCACAGTGCCCAATGATTTACTTACCCATGTGCTTTCCTGCAAAATACCAGTAGAAATATCATAGGAATTTTAATTCATAAACTGCTACAGAAATGGCAATCCATGATGGTCACCCATAAGTTTGGGCTTTAGGAATATTAAGAAATAATATAGGGGCATATATAGACAGTTAGTTAGAGAGTTAGTTAGAGGATTATGGTTACAAATAGGAGGTGTATGAGTAGTGTAAGGCATCTTTGAATTGTATGAGAATTAGAGCTTGAGAGATCTCAATAGTCAGGGAGGGTCTGTACCATGAATCACTTGACTTATCACGTGTGTTCGTGATGGTTTGCTAATAGATAGATCCAGATTCTATCAACCACCTACCTAAGAATTAATTTCCTGCAAGTTTTCTTGACATTGAAATCTTGTAAGGATAGACAATATCTCTTGACAATGGTCAAAGTGCGCACAATACTGATATGGACAGTCGTGGATATAAAAAGAAAAACACTGCACGACAAATGGTATGTATAAATTCTAGGAAAGATACAAGTCAACTTCTTTTCTTAAGTTCTTAACGCAAGAAAAAAACCACATAAAGTCAAAACGATACGATACTCAATTCCAAGATGCTCCACTCCTAACTATGCCTCACTATTTATAACACCACAATATATAACTAACTTTCTAACTAATTGCACAAATACCGCTTTATCATATTTGGATGTCAATGTCAAGGAAATAGTAAAAAATTAATTCTTAGGTAGGTGGCTACCATGAATTGAAGCCATCACCTCTTAAATTCTCATGGTCCTCTTTGACCACTAAGTCAATGGTTATTTTTGGAAGATAAATCAACTCCTCGCATAAGTGGAACATTTTTCATGAACCAAAAAGGAATCCATATCATAGTATGTAAAGAGCCTAAGAGTCATAATATGCCATACAATATGAGATAATCTAAAACAAGAATATCGCCAATAGATGTTATGCATATATAACATATAACAAAGTGAAAATGTGGTAATATTGTTTATTGGTCAGATTACTTTAAGTTAATACAACATTTTTACAGGTAATTTACAACTACCAATCATCATATGATCATATCTCTAAATGCTTCAATAAATGACATTTAACCCCTAAAGAAGTGAGGGAGAAACACCCTAATAATGAGAAGCACTACATTAGAAATATTATTTGCATTGTTGCCAGTGCCACAATTTAGGACGGGCCAATGGTAACCCGAGTTTATCGAAGTTCGAGGGTCATCAAAAAAATATATAAAAGTAGTGGTATAATGGATTAGCTAATTACACACCCATTTAATTTTTTTTTTTGCTTTGCCCCACTAAACATTCAAAAGCACCTGCATTCACCTGCGTCCATTCCAAAACCAACCTTTACAATTGGGATGAAACAACACCGATTTAATAACTGTTTCAACAATACATCAGAGATTAGTTTTACTTAAACCCTTAATCAATACTCACAAGTACACAATAAAAGAAAAATGGGCATAGATTGTTATGATAGCTAATGCATTCAGCAAAATGGAGTGATTCCTTCAAAGTGCCAAACGGACTTGGGAAAAATGACACAAAGGAGAAAAAAGAAATGCCACCATTTGCCACTTTGTTAGTGAAAGATTTGAAAAAACCAATCATGAGGGCCTTCATATTACAACTTTATATCACGAAACTCAACTCATGAAAGGTTCAACTAAACTAATCCATAAGATGAAGATTCTCCTTATCCTTTTTCATGGATTGTTTCTTTAAAAATGACTTACCAGTAAAGAAGATTCTAGATGCAGCAATTCACTATTCCTTCTGAAAATATTCCTTCAATGCTGGAGGCACATATATGAACCCCTCCTTACGGACAAACTAGAACGCTCAAACCATGGAAAAAAATGGCATTTCATGAGATGGATTATCATAGAGACCAATTAGACCGAACAAGAAAGGCCATCTTTTTAGCATTGCCATCAGTCACATAAGCAATTCCTGGCTTTAAGTTGAATCTCTTACTCACGTTCAGTTTGACATAAGATTCAATCTGAAAGTGATCCCTATCTGATGAGCCTCCATGAATCCCACTTACACTCATTCCCCAACCTAATGCATCTTCATTATTGTTATCAAACATTGACACAGCCCATTGCACTGATTTTGGATTTGATTGGCTCACCTCAACCCAACCTCCAATTTTGGTTACCTCGTCGAGTTCTGACTCCATCATAAAAGCAATAGATCCCCTTGAAATTGCTTCTCCAGATACTGTTAACAAACGTGGATCCGATGCCTCAACTGTTTCAGGAGATTCATGCCGACTACCAAGACGCACAGGGATTGTAAGAGCTCCAAGATTGACATGTTGGTTACATAATTTTGATGCTTGGAGAAGTCCGAGAAGCGAAAGCTTTGTTCCTCTTGGAAATTGACACACCAGTTGTCCAAAAGTACTGAGGCAGTGTTGAATCCGATCAAAACCTGGTTGTATTCTCTCTGTAGAAATAAATTGAGCCAAGGAAGCAGTAACATTGGATTTTCTCACTGTTAAACCAATGGCGCGACCATTAGGCTGACCCAAAAGGGGTGGTCCAAAAGATGAAATATCTGTAAGGCCATTTTCCTACAACACAGAAGAACCATATAGATTAACTTCGTAAATCATACACCAAATAGATAACAATTTTCAATGAAGAAAATACCAGAAAGTATTCACAAACATAACTAGATGGTTGGAATTGGTAACAAATATATACACAATAACTGGCTCAATCGAATATTTTACACAACCAAGAGTATCACCCAATAATTTGAGTCCAGAATCAACACTGGAATTAAATATTAGACCAAGACTCTCGTAACATCAGATCATACATGATACAACACAGATGTGAAGAATAAGATTATTTTTTATAACTAATTTGAAAGGAATACACATAAATGTAAAAGAAAATGACACAAAAATATAATGGCTTATTTAATTTACGTTGGTGTGTGTGTGTGGGTGTGTATGCGCGTGTAGGTGAGGGCAATGTTTCTTAAAGAACAAGGCGCACATGGCGCAATAGCCTATTGGAGCTGCACTATAGATGAGAACATGCATAAAGAAAAGAGAAACATAATTGGTGGTGAATATATACATATATTTAAAACTCTAAGAATAGTAAAAAAAAATTAATTAATAAAGAACAAAAAAAAAAAAAACTCTCAACGCAAGAATTTTTGTATTAAGGGTTACTTAAACTTATTTTTCGCGTATAGAGCATGTCTATTCAAGGCGAGGCACTAGGCCTGTGCTTTAAGCCTAGGTACGCCCGAGCATGCATCTGCTTGTCCCTTTTAAGACATTCAGTCCGAGTGGGTGAGTGTAACTAGCATGGTGTTTGAACACATTCTCCTAAAATTATCAGGTACATAAAGTGGTTTACTCCATCCTAATCACATTAGGATAAAGATTATTAACCAAACCTAAACACACTCCAACATCAAATTAAATACTGCCCCAATAAACTCATATAGAACTTGACAAGCAAAGAGTGCATGCTAGAGAGAAAGTCGTAATTGCAACTAAACAAACCTGATGAGAAGGATTTGCAATGATACCAACATCCCTACATCGAGCTCCAATAGGAGCTACAATTGCAGACATCCAGTCTCTCACACTAGCCTTATAAAAAACTTTAGATAGGGTAAGTTCCCTTCCAGAGTCAACATCAAAATTCATGGCTTTCTGATTGGCTACAAACTCTGCAACAAGAGAATCATTCTCTCTTACAGTCGTTTCAAAAGTCAATCTTGAGTGAATTCCCGTTGAGATTCCTGCTCTATGAAGTGCATCCAAGCTATGTTTATCATTAACACTCATCAATAACAACGCGCTCAACATATCAACCTCTCCTCTTACATGGGTAGCATTTTCTTGGAATGGCCTACTCCTATGTGTATTGTAAAACGATAGTGCCTTCTCTACCTTGTCTTGTCTGTCCCTAAGTTTCATTAAATCCGAAAATGCTTCCCTTTGTAGCCGCTTCAGGATTTCAATCTGAAATAATGTAACATCACAAACTTTAATTACTAAGCCACACAAATTTATGGAACCAATGAAATCATCAAGTTGCAGTCATTCATGATCAAAATTGGACCACTTAAAAAGATACCACAGCACTGCAATATCTAGTCAAGTAGTAGGTAAAAATAAGAAAACCTGAATTCATTTTATATGATATCCATCCATGGATCAGAAATTGGTTTGAAATAAAAATGGTAGACAATGCACATTAAACATCCAGTAGTTACCAGTTGATTGCCATACAAAGTAATAACAGGAGTCAAGTCAATTATACTATTGTAACCATTTTCAAACCCCATTAAGAATATTCAATAAATGGGCAACATGGCACAATATTAACCCATAACATTGTAGTTTTAGAGAGTGAAATGAGCTAGTAAAATCAAACAGTTCTTGCTATAAGCCTCTAAACACGAAAATAAACTAATAGAAACTAAAAACAGCATCATAGGAACAACAAGGCCAATATTCAGTATTATCATGTCATATAAAAAGACCCATTACCGGACCGCGTCGAGATGACTTTTCGCGGCGATGAACTAAGCCATCAAAGAAATTCTGGGTTGCGGTTCCGAAATCTTTGAATTTGTCGACAACAGAGCTCTTCATGGTGATCTTCTTCTTCCCTGAAGACATGGTGCCGTACTTCCTTTTCTCTGAGATTTGGGAACGAAGAAAACGAAAGGGGGTTTAAGTGGCTGCTCCACCAAATCCCATTGCCTTAAATATGATTAAAATATCGAATTCATTTTGTTCTATTTTCATTAACTTTCAATTACTTTTTTAAAAAACCATAATTAATTTTTTTATGGTATAATTTTCTTAAAATTTTACTTTTTTTTTTGGGAATGGGGATAAATACCGATTTTCAGAATCGAACCTTTGATGCTGGTGTTGAACTAGTTAACAACCAAACAATGAAATCATTGCCACATTCTGTTACTTTTATATTATAGAAATAAATTCATATTTTTATATTATATTATACTAATTATTAATGTTATTGACTTTCAAAACTTCAAAACTTATCACACACATATAAAATATTCTTAATAAATTTAAATATTTGAGGGTGACAAAAGGGGTTGCAATTTGGGATAAAAAAAAATTAAAGGACATATTTTTTTTTTTTTTTTTTTTTTAAATTTGGAGAGGAGAATCACAAATACTACTTAGAGCGTACTACTAATAAAAAGACAGTCAAATACTAATTTTTATGATTGAGTTCATGATCGTGAGATTGAAATGAATTATCCCCAATAAAGATAATCAACATGCCATCAGCTTAATTAAATGACGTTTTAAATGGCAACTCTGTCCATTTATTTAAAATAAAAATTGAATGGTTTAAATAAAAATAAACTAACTTTTATGATTTAAAAAAAGATTTTATGAACTTTAAAATTATGTTAAAATATCATTTTACTCATTCAATTATCAAATTTATTCCATTTTAGTTTTTCAAATTTTAAAGGTTCAATTTTAGTCATTAAATTTTCAAAAAGTTTAATAAAAGTCCTTTGGTTAAAAAAAAAAACATAACCAAAGTTAAAAAGATTAGTGAGTACAAAAAAAAAAAAAAAAAAAAAAAACTTCATTGTTACAAAATACTTTTTTGATTTTCCATTAAAAAAAAAAAAAAAAAAACCCATTTTTTATTTTAATTTTTTTTAGATAAATATTTGCATAATACTCGGGTATTATATATAAAATAATGCTCACCTAAGTGGTTCAATATGAGCCACAATCTATTTAATTTAAAATTCAACAGATAAAAAAATAAAATAAACAAAAATAGATTGTGGTCTATATTGAGCCCATAAGTCGGTATTATGTTATACGTCATGCCCGAACATTATGTAAATATTTTTCTCTTTTTTTATGTTCAATAATCAAGGGCTCAGCAGAAATATCAAACTCGAGAGAATGATTTCCGTTTGCTCTGCTCGAGCAATCCAAGCTCCACCTTCAATTCTCTTCTTTTCCTCTCGAAAGCCTGTAAGAATCACTTCAGATATTCTTCGAATCGCCACCAATCACTCCGCTCGATGCTCGGATTCGGATGAATGTAGTGAATCTCATTCTGAACGCCGAACCAATTACGCCGGAACGAGGCTGGAAGAGATCGTGGATGCAAATTCCGGCAAAGTTCGTCTTGATTCTTGGATATCTTGCCGCATTGACGGCATTAGTAGAGCTCGTGTGCAGTCCAGTATTAGGGCTGGACTAGTTTCAATCAATGGCCGAGTTATCGACAAGGTAAACCAAGTTATCGCTACATTTATGAATCTTCGATTATCTCTCTGTTTTTCATTTACAACTTCCTTGTATTTATGTACTCTCGGGCAGGTTTCTCACAATGTTAAAGCTGGGGATATGATCGATTGTACAATTTCTGAGTTGCAACCGTTAAGAGCTGAACCTGAAGATATTGATTTGGATATAGTTTATGAAGATGAACATGTTTTAGTTGTAAACAAACCGGCGCATATGGTAAGGATTAAAAAAACCTTAAGTTTCGAGCTCAATATTTATTTTTTGATATTGGGAATCGGAGCTTTGCTACCATGCCTGTCCCGAGGCTTGAATCGGAGAGACAATCAGAAATTTTACAATTAAACTCAACTCGTGCTTCTCGAACCTTAGACCTGCAAAGGAGCATACTTTGCGAGCCCTAGGCTTTAATCAATGCCGCTTGGGTACCTCGAGTTCGATGTTATATTATCAGTATTACTGAATGTTATTTGTGGGTTTGATATCAGTACTGCTCGATAAAATTCGAGCTTGTGTTTGAAGTTATCAAAAAGACTAAAATTTGAATTCGTCTGCATTTAGATCCATTGTTGGCTTTCTGAATCTTTGTTATCAAGATTGTCTAAATGCTAACTAGATTCCAATTTGTGATAGTGAGTTTCTTCATGATTCAGGTTGTTCATCCAGCACCTGGCAATGCGACAGGAACACTGGTAAATGCCATTCTTAACCACTGCAGTCTTCCAATGGTTACGACGTCGAATGTTGAACTTCTTTCAGATATGGATACTTCTGATTATGAGTTCAGCTCCATTGAGATTTTATCTTCTAGAGTTTCTGAGGCACCTATTCGTCCCGGCATTGTGCATAGGTTAGATAAAGGAACTAGTGGATTGCTTGTTGTTGCCAAGGTGATTTACTCTCCCCTTTTAAGCTTCATTATTGCTGCTTATCTCAAGATAAAAGCAAACCATTCTAGTTTGATGCTTTGAAAGTTTGCAGCTCAAAAGCACTTTTTTTTTCCTTACCATGTCTGACTCCTAAGTTTGTTGCATTTGAATTGCAGGATGAACATTCTCATGCTCACTTATCTGCTCAGTTCAAACTACATTCTATTGAGCGGGTCTATATCAGTCTCACATGTGGAGTTCCACCCTCAACTGCTGGACGTATTGAGGTACCAATATGTCGTGATCCGAACAATCGTATTCGCATGAGTGCAGTATCTAGAACAAATAACAATCCACATGCAAAGGATGCCGCTAGTAGGTAATTGGTTTTCATCATCAAATATACCCTATGAAATGATTTTGTTTTTTGAAACTGGGAAATCAGTCGGAGCGGATCGAAGCTCTGCTCCACTATACCTGAGGGCCCGGGGCATTTGTGTCTGTCCCAAGGTCCGGACCCGAGAGACAATAAGGAATTTTATAATTAAGCTCACTCGTGAGAATCGAACTTGAGACCTCCAAAAAATCATGCCTTAAAAGCACCAGCCTCAACCAACGAGGCTGGCCCTTGGGACATATATGAAAAGCAATTATAAATGTATTGGATCTTGAAATGCTGAAAACCCCAAGTTACTATCCTCATTTCTCACCGTGAGGTGTTTTTTTTTTAATAATTATTTACATATAGGATCTTCTTTTGTATTCATTTCATGATATATGGTTTATGTTTCCTGTAAGAAAATCATTTATGAATAAGGCAGAACTAAAAACTAAAAAAGTAATAATATAATTATTGTAATAATAAAATTAATTACCTACGGGTTTTCTTGACATCCAAATTTTGTAGGGTTATGCAGCATGTTCATGAAAATAGTTGAGATGTGCGTAAGTTGACCTGAACACTCGATGATATAAAAAAAGATTAACTAATACTTACAAAAAAAAGCTTCGCTCCGACAGACTGTTGGCACAGATTTTTCAAACTTTTGGGGTTAAGGTAGTGCTTCTAGAGGTGGTCTAAGTTTTGAGAGCAAATAATATATATTGCTATATTCAATATGTGCATTCTTGGTCCTCTTATATAGAAGAAAGA
>JBBMKA010000015.1:6645245-6656831 GCA_037833695.1 Sechiopsis laciniata
GCACTAAAGTTAGTCTACCCCCTTTTGAAAGATATGCATATTGCCAGCGGTCAAGTCTTGATTGAATTTTGGCCACAGTAGAATCCCAAAACAACTGGGAGTTTGGGTTTCCCCCCAAAGGCATGCCCAAGTAGAAGATTGAAAGCTGCTTGTGGACACATCCCCAGATATCAATAATAGAGACCATGAGGTCGTCAGGGACGTTTATTCCCGTTATAAAAGACTTTTGAATGTTCACTTTTAGCCCAGAAGCTAACTCAGAGCATTTAACAATCGTAAATAAGTTGCTAACTTTGACAGGATTAGCATCCGAAAAAAGAAGAACATCGTCAGCAAACATGAGATGCGTAATTTGCATATCAGAGTTCGGAAAACAATAGCCTTTAATCTTGTTATTCAGTTGTGCATCCCCAATCATACGAGATAAATAGTCGATAGCAATGACGAAGAGAAATGGGGAAAGAGGATCGCCTTGCCTGATTCCCCGGGATGCATGAATACGACCTCTAGGCTTCCCATTCACAATGACGGAGAAAATAACTGAGGATATACAAGCTTTTATCCAGTCAATCCACTTTTTGGGGAAACCTTTAAGAGTAAGCACCTTAATCAGAAAGGCCCAATTAAGTTCATCAAAAGCTTTCTCGATATCAAGTTTTATGATAATACCGTTTTCTTGGAACAACGCCAATAATCCACAACTTTATTGACCATAAACACTGCATCAGTGATCTGGTGGTCTTCAAAGGCACTCTGAGTAATATTCACAGTGTCGGGGAGAACCACTTTCAAACGGTCAGCTAAAACTTTGGCAATAATCTTATAAATGCTAGTCGTAAAGTTGATCAGACGAAACTCGCCAACTCTAATAGCATTTGTGGTTTGATACTATTCTGGAAAAAGTCGTGGAACACTGCCATGATTTCGTTCTAAACTATGTTCCAGTGCTTTTTAAGAAATTCAATCGTGAAGCCATTAGGACCAGGGGACTTATGGCAACCGAGACCACCTAGGCCAGTTTTAACTTCATTCAGAGAAAAAGGAACACATAAGTCATGAGCTTGATCAGTAGAAATAGGTTGCCAGTCGAGATTAGCTATAATCCACCCAAATCTTTTGTTTTCGCCATATATATTCGAAAAGTATCGGGTAAATTCAGAGGCAATAGCATGATCAGTAGTGCAGCTAATGCCTAAGTCATTGATAACTTCGGATATGAAATTGTATCGCTTTCTGGCAGAACAAATTTTATGGAAATAAGAAGTATTTTCATCACTATCCATCACCCAACTTTTTGCATAGTTCAAGGACTTAAATAGAACTTCTGAAAGTTTAAAGACCAAAATAGAATCAACATCAAAGTTCAGGTACCAAAATAGTATTTTAACCAAAAAATTATGTGCACTTCTATTGAAGTTTTAAATAGAACTTAACCTAAAATGTTTCACTTTATAAAAAAGTATGTTGACAGCATATATCCTGTTATATAATAATCCTATTCACTACTTTGTACTATGCCATCTATATAATAATTTTTTGTGAGAGTATATAGCATAAATTATAATACCTTATGGAGCTCCAAACAATATTTTGCTATATCAACTGCTTCATTGAACGACCATAAATATAATTAATGGTTAAAATTGGTCACAGCAATTCATTTTGTCATGGTAAAATTGTTTATGGTTGGTGCATAGATAGAGAATATAGCCAAAGTAAAATTCAAATATCCAAGATGTGTACTTTATTATTATTATTTTTTAATTTTTAATTTTATTCTTATTTATTTATTTACTTTTTTACAGTGCATTGAAGCCTACTGAAAATAAAAAGAGGTCCGTGAATAAGAGGAAAGAGTATAGATTTTCAAAAAATAAAAAATGGAGAATATAATTTTTTTTCAAATGAGTTGGTAAAAAATTCATTGTTTATATTCTATCATTTAAGACGAATAAAATGCATAATCGATATTAAGAGATTTAAAATGACACAAAAATTTTGAATGTTTTTTTTAAAAAATAATTCAACCAATTTGAATGTCATTTTTCACATATAAGTGAAAAGAACAATCAATTTAAATTTAGGAACAAGAGACGAATAATAAGTACCTAAAACATTTTTCTTCCATAAAAAATGGAAAACGGAAGGGAATAAGAAATAACTCAAATATTTATTTTTCCTAAAAAATAAGAAACAAAAATAATAGATTTAAAAAAAAAAACAAAAATAATAAATAAAACTACCAAAAAAGCTCTTTAGATTTTTTTTTTTTTATCGCTTTCTTATTTCGATCTTTTCCATAATTTTTTATCACATCGTCAAAGAGAATTGATATATTGAAAATACAATGTGTTATTGCACTTGATACTACTGTTCTCAAATAAATGAGAATCAAATACCAATTGAATTGAACTCGCGATTATGATGTTAAATTGAATTACTACCAAACAATCAAACCAACGGGCCACCAACACTTTTCATTTAAATTGGTTTTAGTTGTTAAGAGAATTTTACTTTATTTTTGTTAGAATAAATTATATAATAAAATTCTTTCCTTACCCTTTTTTTCCCAAACCTTCATCTTTTTCTAGTTAATGTGCTCGTATTCAATCCTATTTCTTCGCTTAACCTTCTCTTTATTTAGAGAAATATTGACATAGGAACAGAAAAAGTGAAAGAAAATAATGGAGGGTGGAGAGAAGTTGAGAAAGAGAGAAAAAGAATTCATGATTGGGAGACAAAACGGGTTATATGAGAATATATATATATTATTAATTTGAACGGAAAAGTTAACTTCTCTAAAAAGAAGGGACTAATTTTTAAATTGGATCTCTCAAATTTATGGCCAAAATGTAATGGAGTTGGCTAAAATTGAACATTTAAAAGTATATAAATGAAAATGAAACAAACCTCAAAGTGTAGGAAACAAAATTATATTTTTAACTTTAAATATTTTAGAAAAAAGTACATTTAGTTTTTCGATTTCAAAATCAAACATTTTAACCTTCCACATTTCAATAATATCCAATTTTAATTCTCATGATAACACATAACCGTCGGTGACATTGTTGACTAAAATGATAGCTAAATTAATATAAAATTTCAATTAGTTGATGATATAGTTATTTTGAACTTAACATGAATTTTATTCTTAAAAGAAAATAAGTAAAAAAGAAATTCCAAAAGCAGTGTAGAAATCAAATCTCGAAACTTAATTCAACACTTTGGAACTTTTCCAAAATACTTTTACTGATCATGAACTTGTTGATCCAATCATTTCATAGAATAGCCAAAATCATTTAAAAAACTTTGAATTCATGTATCTAGTAATATAAATGTAAGCTTATACCGGTAGAGCTACCAAAAATTGTTTGGCTTAAATAATAATGTGAATGAAATCTTTCAATCACAAACAATTAATGTATCAAAAAAATAATACCCTATATTGTAAACAAGAAACGGCCAACGCTCATTAATCTCATAAGTGTTGGGACCGCAAATTATTTAAGATGAGACATAAATTTGAGTGCGAATTTCCATTTCCCAACTGTATGATATTCGATTTTGGATTCTAGTCTGTACACAACCACCACTTATACAACAGTTGTACTAAAAAAAAAAAAAAAAAAAAAAAACCCCACTTATACAACAGTTCAAACAATTCTCTTTTTCATGGATATACTGAAAAATATATAAATGCTCAAATAATTGAGAACTCTTTTACGAAATTAATAAAGTAACAATAATAATTATTGTTATTATTAAAGCATTTTGTAAGTCACCTATAAGCATTTCAATAGTCTTGTATGCCAAAAAGCTAACTCCAATCAACATCGAGTAATTAATAGATTATAGGATCGATTCTTCTAGTTGAATTAAAAAAAAGTAGTCTTAAATCTTACTGTAATTTTTTAAATTTCAAAAACCTAGGCCATTTTTTATAATTATTTGGTATTCTGTTTTTGGCTTTTGAAATTTAAGCTTACTTTTACTCATATTTTATACAATGTACTTCCTCTTTCTTACCATGTATTTAACTTTCTTTAAGAAAGAATATAAATGCTAACCAAATTTTAAAAACAAAAAACAAACTTTTAGAAGGTACTTTTTTTTTTCAAATTTCGGTTTAACTTCTACAAATTTAGGTAAGATGTAAATATTCATGTAGAAAAAATATATGATATAATAATTGTTGTAGACTTAAATTTCAAAAACAAAAAACAAGATGATTAACAAATAGATTCAAATGAAAAATAGGTAAATTTGAAAAATCTATATAAATATAAATTAAGTTCAAATCTTAGAGGCCAAATGTGTATTTTATCCAAAAAAAAATATTGGACTTCTAAGTTTATGTTCTCTCTTTATTATAATGGAATGGTATGACAATTTATTTTATTAAAAATAAAAGCCATAAAGACAACTGCAACAATCTTTGTCCTAGTTTGGAGCAGGATATGGGACTTTTTTTCATCTGGATTTTGGGGCTACATTATAGAGTTTCGAAGATAGAATTTTCTGCCTCGATATATATATATTAAAAATCATCATTGGATACAAAACATTTTATTTGAATCAATTGTAGAAGACCAACAACAAAAAATTGAAAATGATGGGGGTTTGAAGGTAAACTATGGTATCTTGTTAAAACATCAATCAACTCGATAAATTTTATTATATCAATATTTTAACCTGTTTAAACTTAAAGAATACAAAAAAAGGGGTTATTTTGAAAACAAAGAACCAACCAGAATTTAACTTCAATTACAATAGCAGCAGATGAGACTAGAATAACCATTAGATAGATCAGAGTTGATCTCGACCACTTTGCTTCTTATCAATCTCCTGCTTCTGCTTCTCAGCAAGCTTGTCAAGAGTCGACTGCACAGCATCACGCCCACCAATGAGAAGTCGGGTCACAATTTCTGGATCGGACTCATAGTGGGCATCCTCAAACTCCTTCCGAGCATTCTCCCTAAGAACATCTCGCCACAAGACACCTCTAGAATCTGACCACATAAAGAACCGAGTTGCACGGAGAATGTCTCGGTAGAGACTTAGAGCCGCACGTCGAGTGCTGGTGAGACGTCGCTGAGTTATCAACTCATCATCTTCATCATCATAGGACTTTTCTTTCTTAACCACATGCCTGTCTAAAAGTTCATCTATTGTGTCTGGACCATTATGCAAAACTCGAGGGTGGAAAACAATTTTATTGCAAGCCAAAAAATTCTTATTATTTGATAGGGTTAAGCATTTCCCCAGCAACTTCATGGCCATCCCTGCTCCACTGCATAGGTCAACTGAATCATTTAAATAACTCCCTTGATCTCAATAGGACAATGCCAAATGATTAACTTAAAATCGGGTTTGCGCCCGACAACAGTCTCAATCTTCCCTATCTTGATTGTAGACAGCTTAGCTAATAGTCCTTACCAATGCCTCAAGTTACTGCCCTTGTACTTTCCTGCAAAATAACAATGGAAATATCAATTGAACTAAAAAATTACTCCAGAAATGGTTTGTACGAATTCCAGGAAAGATAGAAATTTATTTTCCTCTCACAAGTAAAAAACTATACGAAGTCAAAACGAAAGCCTCATGGATATCACAGTACCTATGAAATCCCCTATTGAAATGTATAGCACAAACTAGACCAAACATCGATTCATTATATACGTATAACATTTTTTATGAACCAAAAAGATTCCATACATAGCCTGTAAAAAAGCCTAGAAGAGTCATATTATGCACACTGTAGGAGATAATTTAAAACACATACTACCAGGCACCCATGGATGATATGCACAAATGACAAATAGTACACGTGGTGGTATTGGTTTGGTTATTAATCAGATTGCTTCAAGTTAACTTAATACAATAATTTTACAGGTAATTTGATGTTTCCTAGTGCAAAACTCACAATAGCATCCAATCGCTCTCTGATTTTTCAACAATAATTACATAATTATCCCCTCTCTAATTTGGCACCCATAAGAGTCATGATCTTCCCCCTTTTCCCTCTGTGTGAGTTCAGATGAAGATTCTTCATTATATGAGTTTTTTCTTCCAGATGTGTAGCTAATTCATGAGATAATCCTACGGATGTACAAGTCCTCTCCTCTTAGAACTTAAAGTTGAATGTTCAACTTCCCGAGTGTAATATATTTGTATTTACCATATTATCTCAGAGTAAAAAGGTTCCTAACTTGGTCCATCCACAACCTCTGTAACACCTTCATCTTTGAATGAAAATGTTTTCACTTTCTAAAAAAACCACTCTGCCTCTCTCACCAATCATCACATCTCTAAATACTTCAATTATGACATTTTATCAATAGAGAAAGGAGGGAGAAACATCCTTACAATGAAACGAAAACCACTATGTTAGGAATATTAGTATTGAATAAGAATATCAAGAATATTGTAAGCTATTAGTAGTGGCATTATGGTGCTTGGTTACAACTAGAGGGGTTAGAGAGACGAGGGATAGGCAGAATTAGGAAGAATATTTTAGGAGGAGTCCATGACTCTTAAAGTGCATGGAGATAGATAGTCGAAAATTAGGCCTCTCAAAGTGCTTGGGGTTCAGTATTGTAATTTTCCATGGAATAGTGTACCAGCTTTAGAAGATACGCAGAAATAGTTTCAAATTAACATTTATAAACCAAAACAAACTTACGTTACTATAGATCCAAATCATATTATGGTTAACCTCTCCCTTAAAGAAGGGCAATGTCGCAACATGTTACCCATAACTATTACAAATTTTACAGGTTCTTAAACTATGTTCTAACAAGAAACTATGACTAGCAACTACTAAAAAAAAAAAAAAATTTATATATCTAACTTCTTTCTCTAGGAACACTTTGAGGAACCACCCTAAATAGCTTTACTCTCCTCCTTTTCTGGTCAGAGGAGGAGAAGCGCCTCCACCGTCGAGCATCGTGGCTTCTCCTGAGTCCTCAACTCCTACACCATTTTCCTCCACCATCGGCGAGGGTTTTTTTTCACCGAGCACGACAGCTCCTTCACCCCCTTCATCTGGCGTGGGGTTTCTTTCACCGAGTGCAACAACTCCTTCACCCTCCCGATAGCATTAGGCTCCTCTTTCACCCCTTCTGATAGCTCCTTCCCTGAGCATGGCAATTCCTCATTTGCGTTGGACAACTATTTCACCATTTTTCTCCCCTGCCAGTGACCGATTTCTTCTCCAAACGCGACATTTCATTCACCGGGGGAATGATCAGAATATCCTCATCCAAAGACTTCTGGTATTTCATAGTAGCCACTCCTCCACCGCAGCCTTCTTCCTTGGGAAGTATATGCGACAAGTTTTGCCCATCTTTGCTGGGTATTTTAACCAAATATCCTTCACCACCATATCTCTTTGCAAAGGACTTCTCGTATCGCTCCTCTGGCGACGTCGTGGCCATTTCCCTTAATAATAGTATATAGGAGATGAGATCTGCAGTTGTAGTAAGGCCAAAGATCACTTTACCATTTGTCATCGAGAGTTTTTTTTTTCACCACTACATTCTTTGAGTTGCATCATCTACTCACCTGATCTTCCCCGTTTTTCGGTCATTTCTCCTCCCAACGGCCATATCCAACGAAATTGGTGCTCTACAACGAGCATTATTTTCTAGCCTTCGAGCAATATATTAAGTCCATCCAACACACATCTACTCATTTCTTTGTATCTCACTTTATCAGGATTGTATCTACCAATTTTTCCTTAATATTTTGCACATCCATTGGCGCTTATCGCTGTTTCGATAAACATTTATGTATCACTTTCACTCATTCAATGAAAATGATTTCATTTACTATCTCAAAAAAAAAAAAAAAAAAAAAAAAGTAGAAGTTTAGAAATTACAAGAAAGCATGTCAATTCAAGGCAGACATGGCTATAGAATGAATATTCACATTCAACCAAAAGTTCATTATATGTTATTAATCAGACTTCTAGAAAATTGATAATGCTAAAACACCAATCATAATCAATAACCAACCAGTAAACAATCGCAAGGAAAAAAACAGTAACTTCCATTGCCAAATTGACGGTGCTCAGCCTAGTATAGAGAGTAACAAACACCGGATTTATACAAATGTGCAACATCAATAAACAAAACAGCAGATATAACATCAAATCCTTATTACATGCTGAAGCTGAAAAAACGTACAAGTTCAATGCTAATTACTCTCTCAGATATATGACACCAGAACAACATTTGAGAACAGTGAGAGAGATAAAGTGAACAATAATATGAAAAAAAATGAACATCTAATCTTGCAATTGATAAACATCTAATCTAGATTTGAGAAACCCTAACACAACAAAATACGAAAGGATATAAAACACAAAATTCGATGAGGAACAAACCTTGAAGGATCCAAGCGAGTGAGATTGAGGAGAGGGGCGATGGAACAGAGAGAAGGATTTTAGAACCGCGCAATTGATGATTCTGCTAATACAGAGCAAGCGAGAGGGAGATTGACGAAAGGGTATTTACTATTTTATTTGGGTAAATTTAAAAAGGTAATTTTTCATGAATAAAAAAAAATCAAAATTTTAGAAAAAAAAATTAAATATAGCAAAAATTAATTTAACTAAGTTAAACCGAACAACACAAAACTTATGATTTAAGTCAAATTGATTTTAGTTTCTCAAAAAAAAAGTAAATTTGATTTTATATCATTTACCATTTTTTTTTATGATACTCGTTAATATTTTCATATTTTATGTATAACTTGTGAGAGAGATCACAAATTCTACATATAAGAATAGGACTGTTATCAAATAAATGAGAGTCAAATATTGATTATGATCAAATAATGAGATCAACATTGCACCAATTTTTTTGATAATCTATAGTTATAAATATAACGAACAATATGAAATATATACTTTTTTCACATTATCTAAGGATTTTTTAACATTTCCTCTCAAACTCCTCAACATGTTTGAATGGAGAAGAATGAAGTGCTTTGAGCATGGTGTTTGAATGCATGGTTGCACAAAATTCATACCGTAGAAAAATTACGTTTGGATAAAAGTTTTTCAACGAGTAGATACACGAAAGCTATGCTTTGATAAAAATGTTTGTAGCAGGTGTTGTAGGAAAATAAAAGTTTTAAGGAAGGGTTGGAATGTGAAATTGAGGGAATTTTTTTTTACCGTAACTAAACATGAGATAAATCTTAACTCATATTTCTTCCCATACTTTCCTCTTATCCATGTAGTGGCCGAAAACTTTCTCTTGCTTAGTTGATTAAATACAAATTTATTTCACCTATGAATTGTTTTATTTAGTATGATCATCTTTACCATGGTCATCCAAAGTAAGATAGTCATCCAAAATAAAATAGTAATAGTTAAGATAGTTATTCTATTCTTAAAAATAAAAGGTTTATACCCTACTTTCACATTTATGAAACTTGTTGGGATTTGACCACCATCCCAAACAACTAGATACAAGAAAATTGATTGGTTTGTAAGTATCACATCCTCTTTGATAAGAGATTTTATTTGGAAAATAATTTAAGTCATACTTATCTTTTGCTATTCGTTAACCTATACATACGTAAGATGAAATATAATATTGAGTAGTTATGAATATATTTTTATACCTAAAATGTGTTAAGTGTGAACACAAAACAAGTGGGCCCATGAAGGGCCCACCATTAAATCTTCACTTTTCATCCCATTTACCTTACTCCGTAAAAGGCAATTATAAATTGCAATTTGTAATTTTCTGTGCCGTCAGAGTGTGAGAGCAACCGCAAGCAAAAAAAAAAAAAAAAACAGAGAAATAGGATTAGAGAGATCATTCTTGAGCGTTGTAAACTCTTGTGTTTTTCTCCCTGAAATTTTAGTGGAACTTGCAACGGTAGCAGAAGACTGGAGGTAGCCATCATTGGGTGAACCAGTATAAATTCGGTGTCAATTTCTCATCCCTTAAATTTATTTTAATTATCGTTCTTGTTGCTTGAAAGTTTAGGTTATTTTATCTATATTTTTAAGCTCGTCGTTTCAAATTGATAATTCCGTTGTGCAATTTGGAACTCAAACTTGATCTGGGATAAGGTAAAAATATATAGTTGTCTGAATTGTGTATTTTTAGATTAATTATATTTGACGGCATTGTGTCAATTTTGCCTAACAACCCACTGTTTGTTTGACATATTTAGGTAGGATTTACTTTTAAGATTTATTAACTCCTCTTCGAAAACCTACATCCAAACGAGTTTTTACTAACTCCTCCTCATTTCAAGGACAAGGAGCTTTCAAGAGGTATGCAAGAAGAAAATGAGATGCAATCAATACTTAAGTTTATAGCTAGGAGAGAAATTATTGTTACAACAACCTTCCATCTAATTTGGAGCAATATTTTGCATAGCCTGGAACATAGGTTGTTAAGTTCGCTATTTCCCATCCTTTGAAAAATTATAAATTTCATATATGCCTCACTTGAAAGGGATGATGTGTGGAAAGTTGAAACCTCATTATAGTGTCTCATTTCCAACAATACGACCTTGCCTTTCTAACCTAGTGATTGAGATTAAAACATTTTCATTCGTTAATGAAAGCAACAACTTACCTTACTATAGTGACTTCTTCTACTTGGTCTAAATTATCTACAATTCAGCTCAAAGATAATAAAGATCTCGAGTTTCTGGCAGAAGAGTTATTTTACAATTCGTTATCTCTTAGGATTCTTGATAAAACATATCACTAAAATTTGCAAATGATTTCTTCCTGCTGTACAACATTATATTGCTTAAATTTACTGCTTAAATTTGGCTCCTGGGGGAGGGGGAGTGTGTTCTGTCAAAGGAAGCAAGAAGTTCAAAGGAGGAGAGAATTCGGAGAAGAAGGTGAGGAATCAGCTAGGGATATGGGGGATTACTTTTCTGTTTAGTCTGAATTTTGGTTGGAACCATGTAGGTTCAACAATTAGCTGTGAAGAAAATAAGAGTGTTGTTAGTTAGAGTTTAATATGTGATTTAATTTTTAGTTGATGAAAGAATGTGTAAGTGTGAATTTGATGAAATGATGTGCTTGCAATGTTTTTCTAAAATAGCAGGAAGAAATTAAGTCAAATTGGGAAGGAATGTGTGGCTGGAGTTGGGTGTGATAAAAATATGAATTAAATTGCTGTTGAATGGTTGAACTTGGCCTTAAGTAGGAAGTGTTGTATATAAAAATAAGTGTGTGTTTACAGAGGGGTAGATGACATGGTAAATTGCTGACAAGTAGGTGAGCATGGGAAGTCATTTGAATTGAGTTTGTGAACTGTTTTTTTTTTCTTCCTATTTTCGAAGTAGAGCAGGCTGTTAAAGAAAGGTAGTAGAGGTTGAATCTTGTAGAAATGGTCAGAGTGCGGTGAATGAAGGTTGTGGTTGTTCTTAATGGATGTCGACTGATGTGTCGGTCATAATCAAACTGAACTTGATGCTTGTGTTTTTTCTTCGATAATTGTATTCAGGTATCCCAAGTCCCCCCGAGGGGCTTAGGGAGTTGGGTAAGCCGTTGCTACTTTTAGAATTGTGGTCTAAGATTTGGTAAATGTGTACTGTGTA
>JBBMKA010000015.1:6664490-6704962 GCA_037833695.1 Sechiopsis laciniata
ATTGATAATTCCGTTGTGCAATTTGGAACTCAAACTTGATCTGGGATAAGGTAAAAATATATAGTTGTCTGAATTGTATATTTTTAGATTAATTATATTTGACGGCATTGTGCCAATTTTGCCTAACAAGATGTACCATATAATCTTATGAATGTAGAGATCCGTAAAGACACATAATATTAATATTAAATAATATCTTATTATAATCTCAAATACACAGAGATTATTAATTAGAATCATTATGATAGTTCAAAGTTGTACCAACAATAAATCATTATCTCTTATCTCAACTATACATATAACAAAACAACATAACTCATCACATAACAAAATCCTTTAAACTCAATAAGTAACACGAACTCCTTGGTATCTAAGAATCTCACCAATAAGTTCTCCTTTTCCAGAGCCAACGTACCTTCCTTTAATCTCTCCGTCTCTTATGAACAAAAACGTCGGCACTTCCACCACGTCCATGTCCTTCAAGAACTGCATGCAGCTATCGTTTTCATCGCCGTTCATTCTTGCGAACACTGCCGTTTCCATCTTCTTCGACAGCTTGAGCACGGTGGGATACACTTTAACGCACGGCCCGCAGTGCTTCAGCCCCACGTCCAGCACGATCAGCTTGTCATCTGCCTTGTGCTCTTCTATCAGCTTCTCTACGTCCTCTCTGCTGTGCAGCTGAACCACCGCAGAATGGTTGTCTCCGTAGTATAACACGTCGCCCTCCAGCTGGTCCGGCCCGATCCCTTCCTCCTCGTGGATCTTCTCCATGTTCTTGTAGAAACTGGAAGGCAACAGAGGGTGTGTTTGAATTAACTTTTTTAAGTGATTATTAGAAAGTTGGATGTGTTTTATTTATGAGCTTAAAAATACTCATTCTTTTACAAGTTGAAATATTCCTTTCCACCTAAAAATAGAAAAATGTTAGAATATTAATATTAGATGAAAAATCAACATGTCTTAATATGGCTCATTCATATTTAATTAATCTAGACAAGTATCCTAATCACTACCAAGTCATTTCAGGTGGCCATTACATCTATTTTCTATCCAACTTTCTACTTGAAGAGTAGTTTTCAATTGTTTATAAAAATCAACTTTCTCTTTGTTGGTTTTGTATCAAATCAACAACCGAACCAATATCTTTGTTTTTTCGATAATAGGTTCAAAACAGAACAAAAGCATGAAATGAATTGAATTGAATTGAATTGAATTGATTATATAAAATTATAATTTTGTTTGGAGAAGTATGTACCAAACATTTGAAGAGATGTGTACAAGTGTTTAAAGAAGAAAGGGTAAATGGAAACTGACTGACCTGAAGTGTGGGACCTTGTCAATTTTCTCTCTATTACAGAGCTGTTTGGTCTGGTCGGATTCATCGCCCATAACAAGAATAAACTCAACGTCGTTACACGTCTTGCTAAGGCTAACCATGAAGGGGAACATTCTACGGCTGTGTGAGCTATGGGAAGCAGCGAATTCCACCACCACCAGCTTGCTCTTCGCCTTCTTCAGGGCTTCATCGAACTCCTCGGCGCTGTGCACTTGCTGCACTCGCTCGTCCCCGGTCGGTTTCTTCACGCTCGGTGCCGCCGTCGCCCTTATGCTGAATCTGCGCCCACGCCGCCCGTGCCTTAGATTTGCGGACACGGCGGCGGGTTTGGTGAGAATTGGGATGAGGTTTGTGGCGGGGAGGAGGCGGTTGTTGTTGTTGTTGTTGTTGTGGGTGTAGAGAGAGATGGGAGGGGGTGTGGTGAGAGAGTGGGAGAAGGAAGCCATTGAACACAACACAACACAACACAACACAACACAACAGGGGAGAGAAGTTGCAGGATTGGATTGGCTATGGAGGAGTTATCATGAATGGCTTGGAAGCTTTGGAATACCACATATATTTTTCTTTTTTGTGGTTGTGGTTGTTTCTAAATGGATTTTTTTTCAAAAACTTTTTTGTAGGGTAACCAAGGGACTTCTACGACATGGTTGTTTGGATAAGGTTTTCAATGAATACAAAAGTTATTTTGAAATGATATTTTGAGTTTATAGAAATTGAAATTTCTGTTTAGACTCTTTTTTTAGATGAGTTTTAGACCACATCTTATTTTGATGTAGATTTTGTAAAAGAATTCACGAAAGGAAGAATTGTTTTGGGTAGTTTTGAAATGAAAAGTTATTTCAAGTAGTTAAAAATTAGGAATTGTTTTAATTGATTACAATAACTAGTTTGAATATAGTTTTTAAAGAAATAATTGGTAAATATTCATTCTAAAATCCTTCATAAATTCAACAAACAAACACCTGAGGCTGCTTGGGAAGCAAAATCCACATCTCAATTTGTCAATAAGCTCTTTTTTTTTTTTTTTTTTGTAAACAAAATTAACAACACCTGGTTTGGTAATAGGATTTCAACTTGCAATCCCGTCATACAATGTTACTCGAGCTTTGCTTTTTGGTAGTAAGATCTATATCTCAATTTATGATCACGATTTAAAATGACGAGATTAAGAGGAGTTCATTCTTTAATTGTCGTCGAATTAAAGAAAAAGCAAGTAAAAAATAGAATATGTACAAGAATGATTATTGTCGTATGAGTTGTAAAGTTCAAAAGTAAAAATTGTAACTTTTTAAATATGTTTAACCCTTGAAATATGCCTTTAATACTAGGACACCACTGACCCATCCCTAAAAAATAGTATCGCTATACATCATAGGAACGAAAGCAAAATTGAATGTCATTTGAAAATTAATTCCTACGATCCTCTCGAATCGGAACCTTGAAGAGAGCACACCCCTAAAATCCAAACGCTCAATCAGTGCGCTGCGCTTAGGGAACAAGTATGTCAAAAATGAAAAATTTTAAAATAAGTATACATAATTGAAATATGCCAAAAAAGCTGTGTAAACCTAACGTAAACAAGTATGGTTCATAATGGAAGTTTTGTAATTTTATTTCTAATCTCTTTTTATTTAATGTAGCTTTTTCACTCTTTTATATATTTATTTAACAATTTCATAAAGAAATAAAATCATCAACCTTAAATACTTTCCACACTAACTAATGGATATAGTAATGCTCTGTACTATCAAATGAATGGTTATTTTAATTGGTGGTAATCAATTTTAATTTCAGGATCATTCATGATTTTGATCGTGAAAATCGATATTTAACTCTCATATTATTTGAAGGTAGTAGTGCTCTCACACTTAAAATTTAGTCTATATATAATTTGATAAAACCTATTCAATAGATAATTATAAATTGAGTATATGAGAATTAGTTATTAGTGTGCAAATAAGGTTTTTTTTTATTCTTATATCTGTGATTGTTCGGGCCAGTTTGTTGATCGCTTAAGGTCTTTTGTATTTGTGTTTCAAAAAGAAAAAAAAGGTCTTTTGTATTTTGTTGACGGCATGTGTTAAATCGTTAATAAGATAAAAATCAAGTAGTGTCAATTTCTAACTCATTTTGTATCAATAAGATAATTAACTCATATCGTCAACAAAATGCAAAAATATTACTTTATTGATATATGTGAATAGTTAACGTTTACATCCTTAAATGGTCGATGATTACGATTGAAAAGGACTAATAATAAAGTTATCAAATCATAAAAAACTACAATGTAAAGATTAGATTCTAACATCGTGCTAATCCTAGGAACTAAATCAACAAAATACGAATTTTGAATATGTATAAATATAAGAGGTGGAATATAATTAGGAAGAATCATGTCCAAAATAGTGTACTTAACAAAGATTGTTGCTTTTGTTTGTTAGTTTATGAACAAAACTTACACGGCTCCTTGATGAGCGGTGCAAGCTTCAATCGTCAAACAAAAATGGGACTCAACTTACAAGCCACGCATCCTTCTTCTTTGCTCTTTCTTTACTTCTTTTGCTACGTCAATGAAAGGAGCTTAACACAAATAAGCAAGCCACCTCTAATAATTACCCAATTTATATTGTTTTTTATTCTATAAAGTTATGAAATAAGGATTTCCTTAAAACATTCATTATTTCCCTCTCACTACACCAAATTCAAACCTAATTTAAAATGGGAGTTTCACCTAAGAAGTATTGTTTTTGTTTAAAGAAAAAAAGACAATTTGACAATTGACATATGAGACCAGTACTCCTAGGTGAATTTAATCTATTGTAATTCATTTGAAAGTTGTGGGGTAAAATTAATAGTTGCCTCTATATGATATGAATAGGGACGTAAACCCTCTCAATGTCCATTAACGATTACTAAGCAAAATGAAATTTACTTTTACTTTGAGAGTTGTTATAGGCTCTTTAGACAATTTTTTTTTTTTTTTTTCTTTTTTGAAGTATAAATTGGGGAAGAAAAGCTACAAACCTTACATCATTACTGTCGATTGACCCTTTTTAGACAAAATTTTAAAATCAACCGAATTTGAATATAAATTGGAGGAGGGAACCACTAGGATCAAACCCGTGAGTATGATGTTGAATTGAATTACCACCAAATAATGAACCTTTTTCTGTTAACGAATCTAAACTTTTCCACTACAACGTATCTTTTACATTATGTAATAGTTCCTTGTCATTAGAATATTGTTGTTTTGCCGACAACAAATTAATAATCTTTTCTATGACCTAAATACAATTAAGTTTTCTTTTTTCTTTTTTGAATTTTTTTTTTTAAATTTTATATAAAAAAGAAACAACGCATTACAAATGTGGGTGGGTTTACGCAAACAGCAATAATTTAAATATGATGAGGCTTTACTTAGTTATTGTGGCTGGGCACTGAAAAGTGGCTTTAACTCCAAGCCTTGCAAGTTCCAGGCTGATCATATCAAAGAAGCAGAGAAACACAGACAATAAAAAAAATAGACATGGAAGGAATTTCAAAGCTCACCCATTTGTTCATGACAATATTTCTCTACAACTTCGGAACGACGATAATCGTTCCGGCCATTACCGACGTCACCATGTCCGCTCTCTGTCCCGGTCAAGACGAGTGTTCCCTCGCTATTTACTTCACCGGCTTTCAACAAGTCGTAAGTATCGAGAGAAATCGTTGTTACAATATGACTGATAGTTTAATTTTTATATTATGGCTTAGAATGACAGTCACGTTAAATAGTTTCTCGTGTTTTGGGAAAATAGGTGACCGGGCTCGGAGCGTTGTTGATGATGCCATTGCTCGGAAACCTATCGGATAAATTTGGGAGGAAGGCTCTACTCACTATTCCCATGATTCTAACCGTAATTCCCCTCGGTTGGTGTTCGACGACGACTCTCGATCTTCAATATCTTATATTTTCTCGTTGAATAAAATTTAATCTTGTATCAATACTTTAAAACTCGATGAATTTATTGCAGGAATTCTAGGGTATGGGAGATCAACGAATTTTTTCTATGTTTATTTTGTGTTGAAGTGTGTGACGAGTACGGTTTGTGAAGGGAGCGTTCTGTGCTTGGCTGTGGCTTATGCGGTAACAATTTGTTGTGTTCTCATTTATTTATTTCAAAGTTATATTAAGGGTGTGTTTGTTTGGGATGAGAGAAGGTGTTGGGCCTCCAACACCTTATTTGGCCCAAGGTGTTCATCATCTTATCTCATCTCATTCTTCTCATATTTTTTTATCTTAACATTTTTTTATCTTTTTATTTGTATTTTTTTTATGTTGGATATATTTGTGGTTATAATATTATTATTATTTAAATTTATTAATATACCGATATATAATTATAATAATTATACTATTATTATATCAAATGTTTATTTAAATAAATTTGAATTTTGAAAATTAAAATAAATAGATATATATTATCTCTTGATATATGATAGTAAATTTTAATATTTTTTATTTGTAAAAAATTAAATACTTTCTATTCTTTTGTTTAATCATTTTTAATAACAAATTTTTTTTATAAAACTTCAATTTTTTTAGAAATAATCGTATTTATAAATTTATAGTTAAAAAAATATTGTTATAAAATAATGTATTTTTTTAATATTAACAATATGTACATCAATTTATTATTAAAACAACAATTAAATTTAAATAATTTATATACATTGAATTTTTATTCATAATTTATGATAAGTTAAAAAATATGAACTTATTTTAATGAATTTAAAATTTTTGAATTTATTTTATTTGTTATAAAAACGTGGTTCAAATTTTTTAATCTTGTACTAAGCTAGACTTTAAAATAATAGTAGGAGTGGATTTATAATTTTTTATTTTTAGAAAGATGATAAATTAATTTAAATAATTTTGAGAGCTTTGTTTGCATATACCAAAAACAATTATGAGTTCTAAGACTTGTATGAGTCCACATAGAAATTGAGATTTATTTTACATTAAAAAAAACAACAACAATAAATTTCAAAATTTGAGGGGCACTACTTTTTTTAAAATTTCATGTAATAATTATTATCAAAATGTTCAATCAAATGAAGTTTTGAGCCCGAAAATTGGTATTTGGCTCTCATATTATTTGAGAGTTGGTCATCCTCTACTAAAAAAAAAGTTTCTTTTTTAATAATAAAAAAAATTATTATCAAGATTTTATAATGACTAGTTTAACTAAATGTTTTTATTTTTATTTTTATTTTTTAATAAATAGAATTTTGGTTTTTTTTTATTATTATTTAAGTCTAACAAATCTTGAAATAAATAAAAATTTACAAATATTTTAAATTAGTCAAACTTCATTTTTGTTGTGTGAAATTTTTGCTCATTATTATTTTTTAATTAAAAAATATTTAGGTGTAAAAGATTCAAAACTTTGACCTCGTGATTATTAAGTCTACATAATATCATTGAAAATCCGTTTCTTTTGAATATGCTCAAGATGGTATATGATATTGATTTTATATTACTTACAATTTATTTAGGATAGTGGTTATATTTTCATATTTGTGTTAATAGCTAAAGATTTGAAAATAATTTTATTATTAAAAAAAACATAAGAATAGATTTTTTTAAAAAAAAATTAGATACTTTGACATCTCCTCTCCTCTCTCTTCACTCAAAACAAAATTTTTTTGTGTCTCATCTCATCTCATTCCACATACACCCAAACACTCCATAACTCTATTTGCTAACAGTTAATCAAGCTAGAATTTGATTCCTTTCATATCGTCGGTGTAATGGCCCAACCCATCGCTAGCCAAGATATTGTCCGCTTTGGCCCACTGGCCTCACGGTTTTGTTTCTCCCCCGTGGGGAAAACACGTCTAGCTAGGGAAAGGTGTCCAAAGGGATTCCCCTCTGGGTTTCCACCTCCCCTTAGAGGTCCAGCGTCCCGATGGACCTGGCACACCAGCCCGATGCCTGGCTCTGATACCATCTGTAACGGCCCAACCCATCGCTAGCCAAGATATTGTCCGCTTTGGCCCACTAGCCTCACGGATTTGTTTCTCCCCTAATGGGAAAACGCGTCTTGCTAGGGAAAGGTGTCCACACCCTTTATAAGGAGTGCTTCGTTCCCCTTTTCAACCGATGTGGGATTCCCCTCTGGGTTTCCACCTCCCCTTAGAGGTCCAGCGTCCCGATGGACCTGGCCAGGATACAAGTTCAAACATAAATAACAGTAATTGAAATAGTTCATGCGGAAAGGAAATACTAAAGAAAATTAAAGGGACTCAGGTCCCCTCCCATGATCTCTCTTGCCTCCAGCTCAGCCACCACGGTTTACTCCCTTATCATTTCTTCCCGGTTTATGGGGGGTTCTCATCTAAAAATTTCTACTCATTTCTTCTTAACAATAGACTAAGATTTATTATTCATAATTAAAAAGTATTTTATTTTAGTATTTATACCTTTATCAAAATAATAATATAAATTTGAATATGTGTATTAATAGGTAAGTTTTTTTTAGCAATAAGATTATAGCTTTATAACATATTGTGTACTTTAATAATCATGAGATTTTATATCAAATCATCCTTACCAAATGTTGTTGAATAATATATATAGGTAAAACTTTTAATTCAACAATAAGTAAATATTGGAAAATTTAGAGCTCCCATTCTTTTGATGAAGACATATGCTTAATGTTAGTGGAATTATACCAACAAAATAGTAAATCAGTGACATCAACGTATACCCACAACTAAGATATTATAAATTCTGAGTTTTTGTTTTTGTCTTTTTTTTGAAATGGATTCGGTCAATTATAATTGGGAAAAAAATGTTAATAGAATTATGCTCAATTTTATGTGTATTAATATGAGTATGTATTTAAACTACATAAGTTAAATTTGATATTTTTTAACGCTAGTTAAAATTGAGATTTGGTAAATGAATTTTAGGTGAAAAATAAAATTATGGTCAATTATATATATATATATATATATTTTTTTTTTCTTCTAAGTTTAGAAACTAAAATTTACATACATTATGAAAATTTACCAAACCAATTGCCGATACTAAGTAGCAGCCCAAAAATGTGCATCCACTTTTCATGATATTGTTGCAAATAGAGCAAAGATAAAAGTTCATGAAAAAAAATAAAGTGAAGATAAATTTTGCGGATCGTTTATTATATTAAGATTAAATTTCTTCATATTTTAGAATTTATTCTCTTTTATTATGTAAACTTTTAAATTTTAATTTATACCAACGTACTTTTAAAAAAAATATAAATTGTTTTTATGATAGATTTCTGTTTGGTATTTCTTAATAATTTATTTTCTTTAAATTTTTTAAAAAAGTTATTTTCATTTTATTATTGTTTGTATCATAATTATTAATATTAAATTTATAAAAAATCAGTTTTCATTTTTGTTTTGAAGAATACATCGACAAAAATTAGCTATTTGAATCAAAATGATTGATGAGTTAGTTTGATTGTTTGGTTTAATTCTTACTGTCACACACAATTCTCATTCATTGGAAAAATCCCATTTTTAAAACCACTTTCAAAATCTTCATCCAAACACCCCCTTTCTCCCTGGCCATTTCAAACAGTTGCATTTGGCTGCATCAGTGCTAAAACCCTAAACCCTTCTTCGACGCCATGGCTATTCACTCATTACTTAGGGTTTATCTCTGCAATTACAGGCCGACAATGTACCGGAACACCAGCGAGCTTCTGCCTTTGGAATTTTATCAGCAATTGGATCTTCCGCTTTCGTCTGCGCCACTTTATGCGCTCGTTTTCTCTCCATTCCATCCACTTTTCAGGTACTCTCTGCTTACTTTATCGGAAATTTCATTTCTAAATCAGCTCTGAACCACGTCTTCTCGAATAGGTAGCGGCTTCAGTGGCGGCGGCTGCGGCAGTGTATTTGAGGGTTTTCCTTACGGATTCTGTCGCCGATTGCCATTTTACTGCTCCGTTATTGCCTGGGGAGAATGTAGAATCGGTTTCTTCGGATCTAGTTTCAGCTAAAAAAGGAAGAAATGTTACGGCCTTGCCTTCGATTGGGGACCTTTTTGCCCTGTTAAAGATTAGGTATGCCTTCTATCTTTCTTTTCGGGGTGTAAAATAGACTATTTGAGTTTAACAACATTTGGGGTAGGTGTTGTGAAAACGGAAATCAACCAACTAATCAAAAAATAAACAAAACGTAAAAGAGAAGAACACATAAATTTACTTGGTTCACTAACGTTGTGTTAGCTACTCCACGGGCAGAGAAGGGCACAATTTTATTAAGGAAAGATCGAAAATACAGAATGAACCTTATGGAGGCTAGGGTTTAATTCGAGTTTATATAGTGCACTCTCATTAAACCTTATTACAGATGATGACACAAGTAATTGTAGGGCATTAAATTGCTCAAGACATCTCTCAACAGTAGGGTGGGAAATTCGATCCTCCGATCTTTTTGTTGAAAGTATAGGTCAATTACGACTAAATTAGTATTAGGATCCCACTATTGTCCCATATTAGAAAAATGGACGGTCTTCCTTACATTTATAAGATAGGTGGACTACTTCGCTCCTCACCAATTGGTTCTGAGATGTATGTCCATACTATTTAATAGTTAGCATCATTTTAGAGACTAACATTTTGGGCCTTATGTTTGGTTTCTACTTGGTTCTTCAAGTTCTAAAAATAACATGTTTGATTTAGATATTTTAATTTGATTTTTAATTAGGTCTTAAAATTTTAAATTGGTTTCTAATTAGTTTTTGAGTATAAAGAAGGAAAAAAAAAAATCCCAACTCATTTGAAAAATACATGACGAAGTCTAATCATTACCATTCATTGTGTCAACTAATTGGGATCGTTTAGAAGTTAATTTCATACTTGTGACTGAGAGATCAATTAGAAATCAAACTGAAACTTTGGGACCAAACATGCTATATTAAAATTAAAGGTTCATATAGAAACAAAATTCAAAATTTAAGGACCGTAAGTGTTGATTTTGAAAATTTAGTTTTTACAGGCGTGTTTACTTTTACTCAAATTTCTTAATCTTGTCATCAGTTTCTGCAACTTTCCATATTGTCATGTCATTTTGTGGCGTGCTGTAGATTTTCATTGAATAAGAGCAGGATCGAAAGATGTTTTTATTTAGTAATTAAACCAATGATGAATAAGATTATATAGAAGTTTAAGTGAGTAATCTCGTAGTCATGTAATTTGGACCAAATAGTTTTGCTATGCTGGCTCTATGGGAAGATGTAAAGTTTCTTCTTAAATTTTAATCATCCTTTTGTACGTTATTTGCAGCTTGACATTTTCACAAGTGGCCATTGTTGCTTTCTTTAGCAATCTCGCTGATGTTGGCCTTCGTGCTTCATTACTGGTTAGTCTTTTGATTCAAATGTTCTAATTTGGGTTAGTTTTTGTCAATTTCTTACCGATAGCTAAAATGCACCTCACTTTTCCTTGGGAAAAATTTAGTTACATTTTCATTAAACTCATTTAGTTTACACTTTTGTAGAAAGTCTTAGTTGTGGACTGTAAACTTATGTTTGGCTATAGTATCAATTTTACTTCCATAACAGACTCTCAAGTTTGAATATTGAATTTCAATTGAGTAGCTTGTCTTAGACTCTTGATATGCTGACCCATGTTTAATTTCCCAATTGCAGTTCTATTTAAAAGCCAGATTTCACTTTAACAAGGATAAGTTTGCTGATTTGATGTTGATTTCAGGGACTGCTTCAACTATTTCACAGGCATGTCATGCTGTTTGATTGATTTTATATCTGCATTTCTTTTATAAAATTTTATGTGTTATCTGTTTAGGATATGTGAAGAAGAATAAACAATACTCTACTTATCTTCTTAAGCTCGATTTAGCAGCCAATCGACACTAACCAAACAAATATTGCAGCTACTATTAATGCCTATCTTGATTCCTGCTCTAGGAGAGGAGAGGCTGCTCTCAGTTGGGCTCTTTTTCAACTGCATTCATGTAAGCTCTCCAACGTTGCTCTTTCTTCTAGCTTAATAGTTGTGAATGATTTTATAACCATCCAATTTCATGTTAAAAAATTTGAAGACTACTCAACTCATGGATGCTTAAATTTGTTTTATTGGTTTTGAATGCACAGATGATTCTTTACAGCTTTGCATGGGCTGACTGGGTACTTCCTTGCAACTAATCTGGCAATGCAGTTTAGTTCTTTTTAATAAATTGGTTCATTATTTTTTATATATTACTCTGTTCATTTGAAGTTTAACTCTTTTTTTTTCCCCTAAATTGCATCATGTCATGAAATGACTGATTTTTCTGTACTTATCAGGTTGCCTATGTTTCTGCAATCTTTTCCATTTTGTTTATTTTCTGGCAGCCTTGCGTGAGTGACTAATTTCTTTATTTTGTACGATTTATTATTTTCGATTGATAATTTGATTAAACTTAATTTAATTCACACTTTCACCCTTTTAATCCACAGCTGCAAAGCATTGTGTCGAAACAAGTTGGTGCAAGCGAGCAGGTTAGTTAAAACCAGTTTCAACGTAGTCAAGTCTCTGTGCAGTTGATTAGTTATTTATTAGTTTGTTAAGGGGGGTGTTTGGGCCACAGAGAATCATTCCCTTCATAATCACGTTTTCCAAAAATCATTTTTTTCATTTTTCTCCTAACTACTTTTTATTCTCTCTCCAACAACTATTTTTCACTCACATCATTTTCATTATTTTATTTTTTCCATAATCGTTACCTTCACCCAAACACAAATAATCATTCTCCCCATAATTACTACCTTCGCTCCAAACACAAATGCTCCAAACACAAATAATCATTCCCCTCCCTATTCTCCTCCTCATTCTCATTCTCCACTTAATCATTACCGTTCCCCTTGCCCCAAACACACCCTAATTGATGTTGCATTTTTTATGCAAGCATGTTTATGGATTGCGTCAAATTCATGGCAGCAAGGGACAAATAATCCCATTCCAGGAGGAACTATCTAATATTTTAATTCAGTTATCTGTCAAAAATACCTAATATAACCCAACTATTTATAGGAATTCATCATTAATTCTAAGTTACTAATTCAAAGTTAACAACTTAACTAAACTCATCTACTAAATCATAATAGATCACTAGATAACCATTAAGGGTAGTCTAGTGGTCAAGAGGTCGTTATAGAACCCACAAGTTATGTGTTCATTTCATGATGGTCACCTGCTTAGAAATTAATTTTGTATTGGTTTCCTTACATCTAAATGTTGTAGGGTTAGAGAGGTTGTCTCGTAAGAATAGTCCAGATTTGCGTAAGCTGGCTCGGACATTCTCAGATATGAGAAAAACCCAGTTCAATATATCTTTGCCCCAACATAGAAAAGAAACTATTCTTGAGTTCAGGTAGAGAGAAACAAAAAAAGAAACTCTAGCTGGTTTTAGTGGATTAAAGTGGATTCACCAAGCTTTCAAATACAGCCGAAAGATTTGCCTTTTATAGCCAGAACGAAAATGGAAATGACTAATAATTCCTAAAATACCAATGGTTATCAAAGTAATTAAAATAAACAATCCAATCAAAACATGTAACCAGATTTGAGCAAAATATGACTTTTGTTGTTAGCATTAAAATATTCTGACTTGACTTTTGTTGTTATCAAATGAAAATATGTACTCAAAATTCCCATTCTGACTTTCGTGTCTGCATAACAATAATCCTCGATTTGATTGATTAATCAGGGTAAGGCTCAAGGATGCATTTCAGGCATATCTTCATTTGCTAATGTTGTTTCTCCATTGGCATTCTCTCCTTTAACTGGTAAGTTCTTTACATTTGCTTAATATAGCACAATGCAAAAGCCACAGAAGACAAAACTAACATAGTCAGAGTATTTGTGTTTTCAGCTTTGTTTCTCTCTGAAAACGCTCCATTTTATTTCCCTGGATTTAGCATCATGTGCGCTGGGTCTGCTGCGGTAAGAATCTTTCTTCATACCTATGGTTGCTTCGCTGGATGGATTTAGGTTTAAGTGTATATATAGTTTTATAATTTGAGTTTGGTTTAACTAATCTTTAAAATTTTCCAAATGGTCCCTGCTTTTTATCACATAGTTAAAATTTCCAAAACATCCATTTTCTAAGCATATGTTAACTGTTCCTTATTTGGTGTACTTTTCTTTGGATCCAACAGAAAAAGATGATACGATATGCACTCATTTTGTCGCAAATGTAACTGCATGTTAATCTCCCAAAAAACCTTAATCTCTTAAATCCTCTTCTTTTATCTCCCTTCTTTTTTTGAAATTGAGACCAGGGGCTACAAATCTTATACAGATGACATTACTCTACTACTGTCAAATAATATGAGTGTCAAATACCAATTTTCAAAATCCATGACCGTGGAGTTAAATTGGATTATAACCAAATCAATCAAGATAACTAACATGCCACCAACTCATTCTGTCTTTGTATCCAACTTGTTTCATTTCATTTTTCACCAACTTTACTCTACTCTACTACAAACTTTAACCATCCTGGGTTGACTTGATATTCTATAGCTATAAAAGCTTTCAAAGTCATAAAAGTACACAAAGAAATGAGTTCTCTATGGCGTATTATTTACTTGAGAATTAATTTCCTATAAATTTTCTTGAACGTCAAATTCTCATGAATACAAATATGCTAAAATAAAAGAATTTTAATTTCATATGAATAGTAGTAACCGTGCTGAAGAGATTTAAATAAACCCATATGGGTTATAGATATTTTTAAGTACAAGGATATAACATGAATCATGAAGTTTATTGTATGCAAAATGGTTATGTTTGATCTGTTTTGTAGATTTGTTCCATTTGATGGTCATCTTTATTTTTGTGGCAGATGATAGCATTTGTTCAGAGTATCATGATAAGGGCTCCTGCCAAAGTTAGCAGTATCAGCCATGTGGAAGTTTAGTTGTTCTTCTTCCCTGCTCATATTTTTGTATGTGAAATATTGAAAATATTTGTTGTTTGTTTTCAAAAAGTAGGAAATTAAGGATTAGTAGTTTTTTCCCCAGAATTTGTTAATAGCAATTTGTAAGTAACTTGTAAAAACAATGACGTTTTTGTAATTTATATTATTCATAATTTAGAAAGGAAAAGTAAAATTCCTATCTTAAATTTCACTACATGACGTTGTTAGAGTATATTAGACTATCATATGGTAATATTAGTGTAAAGGTCGAATGGGCTTCTTAGGTTAAATTAGGATCTCTATATATTTGTGTATGTTTTAGAGTTGTAACGAGTGCTTGGTTTATAGTCTCCACCACTTTATCTTCTTTTCTCCAATAACAATATTATTTTTCATATCGTCTTCAATGGTTTCCATCATCTTCTTGCTGCTCATCATAATAGACGTAAATTTAATAGGCAATACGAAATTTGACTTTGTTATATTGTAATGTATACAGTATTTGTACTTGAAAGGGAATTTGACTTTTCTAGTTTTGTTAAATTATAAAAGTAATTAGTTATGTTGTTAAATTATTTCGTAATCGTGAAAATATATGACTAGAGAGTATGAAAATAAAATCATAATAATTTAAATTTTTATAAAAATGATAGAACACTATATTAATAGCCTTGAACTCCATGCTAAGCTATTATAATTTCTCTCTATTTTAACTTATGGAATGTCCCATGTTTCTTATTTTCGGAATTCATTACTTCAAAAAGTAAATTAATTCCTAGTCAAATTTTAAAAATAAATTACAAGATTTTGAATTATACTAGATACATTTTAATTTTTTTTTATTGACTTTTATAAACACATATCAAAATATATTACAAAAGAAAGAAAATAGTTTGTATAGATTTAACTTCTAGAAGTAAAAAAGAAATCATTTTTTATATGGAAAAAAATTGATTTTAAACAAATTTGGTTTTAAGTTTTGAGCAAAACTTATGCTTATACCACATAAGCTACATATTTTTTACTAACAGAGAGAAATATTAAAAGGAAGGATTAATTTAACATCTTTATAAATAAATAAAAAAGATGTGGTTCATAAATTTTGCTTGTAAATTTTTAGTGTGTTTCTTATAAGATTCTATATTTTGAACGTGTGCCCAATAAGTCTTAGAAATTTTAAGAACTTGTTATAATCCTATATTATAGATCTTTAATTTGTTAAACACCTGTCAAATTTGAAGTATATACAAGTTCCAAAATGGAAAATTTATGAACTTGTACGGATGCTAAAATCTAACATAACATTGTATATAAGTATATATAAGTTTTGAATGAGCTGAGGGTACATTTTTTTATTTTGTTTGGTAGTAATCTATTTTAATTCTACAATCATAAGTTTGATTCTAAAAATCGATATTTGTCTTTTTTTTTTTCTTTTTCCACAAACCTCTCCAGTAAAATCCACACATTTTTTCTTCAATTTAGCCGCAACTTCTTCCTACCATCTAAACTAATCCTTACCCATAGTTTATTTTTCTCCTTCTATAACATGCAATTAGTTCCAAATTACATTTTTTCTCAAAAAAAAAAAAACAAAAAATCCAAATTACATTTATTAACCTACCATAAGGATGCAGTCTAAGACCACGTGCAACTGACACGTGTCACTCTAAAAATGAGCCAGTTTTGAAGAGTTATATACAACTAATGTTTTCTCTAAATACAATTATTCAACTAAACTACTAATCTAATTTCTATTAATGTTATGGTACATATAAATTAACCATATTACATTTAAATATTAAAGAAAGGTAAGAAATAAATTTCTAAGAAAGTAGTTATTATTAATTTAGTACTTAAATTCTTTAAAAAAAAAATTGACCATTGATTACAATGGTTATCTATTGAATTTTTTATTTTTCAAAGCTAAAATTTTTGGATGAAATAATCTTTTGTATTTGGTAGATTATATGAATTTAACTATTGATTAGGTTAGAGAGATCATATTTAATTTGATTATGAAGATATAAACAATTTGTAATTTTGCCACGTGTGCAATCTTTAAATAGCATGTAAAAAAAAGTCCATAAAATTTAGTCTTCCAACCCCGATGGCCATTTTCCATTTTTCTACTATCATTTTCCCTCCTTTTTCTCTGTGCTACACCCTCCGCCGTTGGCTGCGTCGGCGATCACCGGAAAACGCCGACTCTGCCTCTTAACCGCCGCTGCATCCTCTGTTTTCTCCGGCCGCCGTGTTCCTCCGGTGCTAGCCAAAAGGATCTTATTCTCATTATTCTCTTAACGCTCTGTTTTTATTAGTTTTCTCAATTGATTAACTATGTAATTTGCTCTCTATCACTGCTTGATTTCTTCCTTTGCATTTTGCTCGATTCGTCTCCATTTTTCGTTTCTGGAATTGGTGTTTGGTTTCATTCGTTGACGCGACGATGAACGGTCATGATTCGGAGTCGTTGGTGTACGTTCACGGCGACCTAGAATTGAAGATCATTGAGGCGCGCCATTTGCCTAATATGGATTTATTATCGGAGCGTATTCGGAGATTTTTTACTGTTTTTAATTCTTGTCGGAAACCGTTTTCCAAGAAGGAAATCGATCACCAGCACCACCGGAAGATTATTACCAGTGATCCTTATGTCACCGTTTGTCTTGCCGGAGCGACGGTGGCTCGAACACGAGTTATTTCGAACTCGCAGAACCCTAACTGGAACGAGCAATTCAGAATCCCTCTCGCTCATCCGGTCTCGCAGGTGGAGTTTCATGTGAAGGATGACGATGTGTTTGGTGCGGATTTGATCGGTATTGCTATGGTCCCTGCACGGAGAATCCTTTCCGGCGAAACCGTAAACGATTGGTTTCCGATTATCGGTTCGTTTGGGAAACCGCCGAAGCCTGATTCGGCAGTGCGTTTGGAAATGAAATTCACCAAATGTGAGGACAATCCTGTGTACAGGTACGGCATTGCGGCCGATCCCGAGCATTTCGGCGTTCGGAATAGCTATTTTCCGGTTAGGCATGGGGGTTCGATAACGCTGTATCAGGATGCGCACGTTCCTGATTCTGTGTTGGAGAAGATTGAAATGGAAAACGGGAATGTGTTTGGTCATGAGAATTGCTGGGAAGATATATGCCATGCGATTTTGGAGGCTCACCATATAGTGTACATCGCCGGTTGGTCCATATATCATAAGGTGAAGCTTGTGAGAGAGCCTTCCAAACCGTTGCCGAATGGTGGGAATTTGAGCTTGGGAGAGTTGCTCAAGTATAAGTCGCAAGAAGGGGTGCGAGTTTTGTTGTTGGTTTGGGATGACAAGACTTCTCACAGCAAGTTCTTCATCAATACGGTGCGAGTTCTATTAATTCCTTGTCTTTTTTCTTGTCTTCTTTTTCTTTTCTTTGGGTGGCAATGGATTCATGTAGTGGTCTTTGTGGTCAAGAATCTCGTAAATATCTAAGAGTTGATAGGTTCAATTGTGGTCACTTATCTAAAAAATAATTTCCTATAAGTTTTGTTTACATGCAAATGTTGTTTTAGGGTTAGACGGTATGCCAATGAAAATAGTTAAGGTGCACGTAAGCTGACCCAGACATTCACGGATATCAAAAGAAAAAGAAAATAATTAAGACCCTGTATGATAACCATTTGGTTTTTTAAATTTAAGCTTATTTTTACTCAAATTTCCTATCACGTGTTTCATCTTTTCTTAAGAAAGTATGTGAATGCTAACAAAAAAACCGAAACAAGTTTTTAGAAGATACTTTTTTTTTCTTCCAAATTTTTGTTTGGTTTTTATAAATATAGGTAAGATGTAGGTATCAAGTAATAAAAAACAACATATGGTTAAGAAGTTTGGTGTAGGCCTAAAGTTCAAAAACAAAAATCTAAAAATAAAACAGTTATCAAACGGGCCTAAGGAACTCTTCTTTGCGAGATGCGTCCTTCTATTTTCTCTGTTATGCATGAGCCTAGTAAGTATCATCTTAATGTCAGTTCCGGCTAATCATGAAATTGAAAATGCAACGGAAAACTGGGAGAGGCCAGTAACGGCATTTGGCTTGTTAAATTGCTCAAATTTGTCAGCTTATGTGGACGACTCATGTCACACACTTGCAATCATGTTTATAATATTTATTGGATGAAAAAAAACGAGTTCTTAGTTGTTAATTGCATACATTTCTAATATTTCATCGATTAGCTGAATTATGTCTCGATTAGCAGTAGCACATTCCTTTCTATCCAAGTAAGAATTTGTAACCAACGCTGATGGTAGCTAATATGATCTTTTAACAGACAACAGAAGTAAAGATGAATAACAGTTGTGTTCTTTATCAACCAACGAAAAAGTAATCCATAAAGAAGTTTCTTGGTGGTAAAGGACCGGTAACAGTAATATTTGAAGAAGCTCAGTGTCTTGCATTTACCTTTTGTTGATCACAGTTTACTTTATCATGTATGTTTAGGCCTTCTTAGATGGTTGTTCTGATGATTTCTTAGGTTTAAATTATAATTGCAGACTGGAGTGATGCAGACTCATGATGAGGAGACCCGGAAGTTTTTCAAGCACTCTTCTGTGTCATGTGTGCTGTCGCCTCGATATGCCAGCAGTAAGCTTAGCATTTTTAAGCAACAGGCACGCTTTATTCCATGGTTCAGTTACATGTTGGTTTTTAACAAAATTTCCCTTCTTTTAATCGTATATGAAGTTGTTCTCCTATGGTAAACTCACTACATATAATGTAGAAATCACAAAATTTCTGGAGGAAAATGATTCATTAGTTGCAGTTTACTCTCCTTCCCATTTGCACCCCTAAGATTTAATTTTTTTAGTAATATAATAATATTAATGGTGGTGAAATAAATATATGATGTGAGAGAATCATGATAACTATTTTCAGATATCTCATGCAGATTTTGATGGTTTATTAAACTTAGTGCGATGACTGTATTCTTGGGTCACATTTATGGAATCTGATTTTAATGAAATATTTAACATATATAGATGTTAGTTATAGGAATTACTCACCGAGTTTATGATGATTTCAAGTCTTATCCTCAAATAAATTTCATCATTATAAATGTGGTGGTTGTTAAGGTAATCTTTTTTTCTTTGATATACTTGATATTTTCATCTTGGATTGACGTTAACTAATGTGAGCTTTCAGTTTATAGTTTTTTATTATGTTAATATCAAGGAGTGAAAGTGATAACTATTAGAGGTTTCTAAGAAAATTGAATAGCCGGGTTTCATTTCATTGATCACAGTAACTCATAACACCTAGAATAAGTGTTTGTCTGCGTGGGTATCTGACACAGTAGTGAAACCTTTGTGGTATGCTCGTACTTACCCCAGTTTCCCCTTTTTCTATAATGTCCGACTGAGGAAGTAAGCTTTTTTTTTTTTTTTTTATTACACTAGAGAAAAAGAATCCGTGCTCATACGAGCTTTGCTTGGTAATACAATTGTAATTTTCAAGGCACAATGTGCTATTAAAGTTAATGGTCGGAAAACCAAAAAGGAAAAAACCATTTTTGAGTTATATATTACCACCACATGCATATTCTAGGAGGTGGAATATCGAACCATAGTTTAAATTAACCTATTAAGCACTTATTTGTGAACTTAGATTGACTTGTTGGGGTGGTGTGATTGAATGATGGAAGTATTCGGGGAGGTGGGGGATCACTGAAGTACTTGTCAATCCTTATCTTATGCTTTCATTGATTTTTTCTCCTCCTCCCATGCCATATCCCTTCTCCATTCATTTCGTGCCTTGAATAATCTTAACATATACAAGAGAACTAATACCGAAATGATAAATAACAAAAGAACACTATATTGATAATAGATAGAAGTTATAATATCATACCGATAGCCTCTCGAGAGCGCTATGTCTCTCCCACCAAAGTCTTTGCCAAGACCATGCCTAATATTTTTCCATTCTTCCAAAGACCCTAAAACCCCTATTTATACTAAAACCCTTAAGTACTAATTACTATTCTAGGCTTACATATATTATACTAATATTCCCATCCTACCCTTGGTATCAGTTTTCAATTCAAACTTTTAGTCATTTTTACGACTGATGTACTTTATTCTGACCATTTCATTTCTTTTGCAAATCTTCTCCATTGACTTCTATCTTTTGAATTTTATGGGGGAAAAGTTTTGTAGATGATGTACATTATAATGATCAATGCTTTGACCTCTTAGTTTTTCTCATGCTTCAGGTTGTTGGAACCCTTTTTACCCATCATCAGAAGTGTGTGATTGTGGATACTCAAGCATCTGGAAATTATCGGAAGATAAGTTCTTTCATTGGAGGACTTGACCTTTGCGATGGTCGTTATGATACTCCTGAGCATCGGTTGTTAAAAGATCTTGACACTGTATTTGAGGAAGATTTTCACAATCCAACTTTTCCGGTGAGTGCCTGTTGCAATTAGAACATTAGTTAGTCTCCAAGTAGTGTAACCTGTGAAAAACTAGTTGATGCTCTTGGAGACTTGTTAACTAAATGATTTCTCTTGTAAATCATCAAACAGGGAGGTACAAAGGCTCCTCGGCAGCCTTGGCATGATTTACATTGCAAACTTGAAGGGCCTGCTGCTTATGACGTGCTAACTAACTTTGAACAACGATGGCGAAAAGCCACAAAATGGTCTGAATTAGGTCAGCGATTCAAAAGAGTGTCGCATTGGCATGAAGACGCTCTAATAAAGTTGGAACGCATATCTTGGATACTCAGTCCATCTCAGTCAGTCCCCAACGACGATCCTTTGTTATGGGTTTCAAAGGAACATGATCCTGACAAATGGCATGTTCAGGTTGATGATTGTAAATTCTGAAGATGTATACTATCCAGCGTCTGAATTTTAATCATAATGACTTACTTGGGTGAACAGTTTTTCATTGTATAGGTTTTCCGATCCATAGATTCAGGATCTTTGAAAGGATTTCCCAAAGATGTTTTTCAAGCTGAATTGCAGGTCTGCTGTAGTTTCTGGATTGAGTAAATTAACAAAGATATGTTTAGCATTGATTGTTCTAGACTGCTTGTCTGCTTTTCCTTCTGAATCGTGTCTATACATTTAGTGTCATTTATTTGGTTTTTTGTTATTAACCCTGGCATTCTCTGTTTGCAGAATCTTGTTTGTGCAAAAAATTTGGTTATTGACAAAAGTATTCAAACAGCATATATCCAATCAATAAGATCTGCCCAACATTTCATATACATTGAGAATCAGTATTTTGTTGGATCATCGTTTGCATGGCCTTCATACAAAGAAGCAGGTTTTACCACCACCCATAAAGCATATACTTCAGTTTTGATAACATGTCAAGTCTTACATATTAGAAATTTGATCTTTGACACTTACTGGACCTTAAAACTAGAGTGTGAGATCTGTATGATCGTTTAGACAACTTTTTTGGCACGTGGATGCGTCAAAGTATTTTAAAGAAGAGTAATATATTTTGAAATGAAAAAGGGCAAACTTGGTATTCTGAGTACGCAATTGTTTGTTGTTCCCAAGGTCAATGGTTGAAGGCTTGGAGTTTGAAAGTGTGCTCCCCTCAAGGTCCCAGGTTCAAGACTCCTTTGTGACATTAATTTGTAGACACCTCTCGTATTTCCATTCCTTCGATGTCTCCCGGTGCCTGGCCTAGAGACGGGCGTGGTTACCCCGGATATAGTGGAGCAAAACTTTGATTTCCCGGTTTCAAAAATATAAAATAAAAATTGTTTGTTGAATTGTTTTTCTTCTCAAGATGAAACTCTTTCTGACAGTGTATATAATATTTTTATTGAAGAACTCTAAACAACATTTTTTCCCTTTTCCATTTGTCTTTAATTATCTTGGTTGCAGGTGCTGATAATCTTATTCCTATGGAGTTGGCGTTGAAGATTACTAGTAAGATAAGATCCAATGAGAGGTTTTCTGTATACGTCGTAATACCTATGTGGCCGGAGGGTCCTCCGTCTTCTGTCTCTGTGCAAGAAATCTTGTTTTGGCAGGTAATGTGGTCAAATTGTCAGTTTTTTGTATTATTATTATTATTATTATGTAATATAAACATTCCATTTTGCAAGAAAGGAATAGATTTGTGAGTGTTAAGGGCTCTTTCATTTTGTTGAACTTTTGGTTTCTGCCTTGATTTTCCCTTTTCTCATTTTGCACAACAAGAAAACTTCAATGACAAGCTTGTTTGTATTTACAATATTTATGGTCTCTTTAAGTAAGAAATTACTATTTTATGTTTGCAGGGCCAAACCATCCAAATGATGTATAAAATCATTGCCAGAGAGTTGAAATATAAGAATCTTGAGAACGCTCATCCCTCGGACTACTTGAACTTTTACTGTCTTGGCAACAGGGAACCGCCCGGGGACTTACCATGTTCCTCTAATCATTCTTCCAAGAGCGAAGATGTGGTAATTGCATGTTCAGAAACTTCTTTGTTTTCATAATGAGTAGATTGAGCTTTAAACTCAGGCATTCTTTCTTTTCACGCTATGCTTGCTGGCCAAGTTAACTACACTTTGTAGAGTTGCATATTTAACAAGCGCTTCAATGATGTCATAAATAGTTTAATGGTTTGCTTCGGCCTAATCGGGGTGCTATGTTGCATGGAAATATGAATTTTAGTTCCGCAATCAATAGAAACAGATTATAATCTAAGAACATTTTATTTCCTATTTTCAGGTTTCAGACTCGCTGAAGTTCAGTAGATTCATGATATATGTACATGCCAAAGGAATGGTTATTGATGATGAGTATGTAGTAGTAGGGTCTGCAAATATAAATCAAAGATCAATGGCTGGTTCAAGGGACACTGAGATTGCCATGGGTGCATATCAACCCAGTTACACTTGGGGTAAGAAGAAACGACATCCACGAGGCCAGGTTCGCTTGCAACTCTATCTGTAAATTCAATGGAGATAAAGGCAACCCCAAGTATTTCAAATGACATTTAACTAATTGATGATCTTCAAGCAGGTTTATGGGTATAGAATGTCACTCTGGGCTGAACATTTGGGAGATATTGATGATTGCTTTAAGGAGCCTGAAAGTTTGGCTTGTGTGAACACTGTCAACAAGATAGCTGAAGATAACTGGAAGAAATTCACAGCAGCAGAATATTCGCCATTGCAAGGGCACCTTCTTAAGTACCCGATTGAGGTCAGCCAAAGTGGCAAGATTGGTTCGTTGAGCGGGCACGAGACTTTCCCTGACGTCGGTGGTAAGGTCCTTGGAGCTCGATCTAACCTCCCGGATGCTCTTACTACATAAGCTTTTACAGTTCCAATTTGATGACTTCAATCTGAGTTCAATTATCTTCACTTCAAGCATGAGAAAGACATATCCGTTCGACACTGGTCAGAAACAAAACCACAGTATGTTCTTCAACCAACCCACAATTTATTTTTGTTATTAACATTGTTGTGACCATCAAAGGGTGAATTATTCACTTCACTGTTTTGTTTAAGGATGTCCCTGTGTTAATGCCTTAAAAACTCTTGGGAGTCAAAGTGACATACTTATGTGTCTGTAATTTAACAGGAAAATTTATCTAATTCTTTATTTTTTTATTTTCTAGTTTGGAAGGAAAACAGCTTTCAACTGTTGTTCAAGGTAGTTTAGGTTGTTGTTGGATGAGATTTTGGGATGCCGTTTGAGTCTACACCATTCAGTTGAAAAATCTCTTCATTTTATTAGGTTCAGTTCAGGTATGAACAATTTTGGAGGTCCTAATCTCTCTCCATTCTTGGCAACTTCTTTCTTAATTCTAAAAAAAATTCTTCTAAGCAATGAACAGTGAGTTTGGAAGCACCTAATCTTGAAAATTTCTTAAATCATTTTTAGTGATGTAATCCTATATCAGTTGTACTCAACCCACCACAATCAATAACACTAAATTTTCATTTTGTAATGAATTTCAACTTTTGGTTCTTATTGATCCTACCACTCCATATATTTGGCTCGGTTAGAATGTGGAAATAATTCAAATCTCATGAAAAATAAACTTAACTTTTAGTTTTATATCGAATAGAATTAAGGGGGTTATGTCTCGTAAAAGAATAATCGAGCTCATAAGTTGATCATGATATACAAAGTTGAACTATTTTTTTTATGGACACTTTTTCAACAAGACATGAAGGGTTAAGTAAAGAACTAGATTTCATGAATGTGTAAAAATAAGTGGATAACCTTATTTGGTCAACATTTTTCTCTCATTTTTCCACTAGAAAATGTAGAACAACAACAATACAAAATTAGACATTGACCACAACCTTCATGCCATTGATGAACCTCCTCTCCTCTCCTCTAGACTCAAAACACTAAATTTAATTCAAAACGCCGCCGTTTGCCTGTTCAGAGTACACATAAGTCTCAATCGCCGCCGTGTTAAACCCATTGAAATTGGACCCCGCTGCCGCCGTGTACGCCCCCATCTTCGGAAAAACCAGCCAATCTCCGACCTCCAACTCCGGCAGCTGATATCCGGTCAAAACAGTGTCCAAACCATCGCACGTGGGACCAAACACGGTGGCGCCGTACATTTTCCCTCCGTCGCACGAGGGGTTTTTCCGGTTCGATTTCAATGCCAACGGCGTACAAGTTACCGTCGCATGATCGTACAGTATACAATTCATCGACCCATAAATCCCGTCGTTGATCCAATACTCCCTCAGATCTCCTCTAACCCTTTTTCCGATGATGTTTACGGTCAAAGTAAACGCCGATTCCGCAAAAAACCGCCCCGGTTCCGCCATGACGGTTAAGCTCTGTTCCGCCGGAAAATACTCTTTCAAGGCCGAATTTACCGTTACCGCCGCTTTCTCAAATTGGGGTCCGGCGGTGAATCCGCCGCCAATGTTGAGCACGTTCATCGCCGGAAGACCAAGTCGCACCGCCGTATCGAAAACCCCTCTCGCGGCGGCGATGGCCGAGGAGTAAGGCTCTGTTTCAGCCGCTCCACTACCAATATGAAAAGAAACCCCAACGACGGCGAGATCCGCCGCTTTGGCGGCTAAAAGAAGAGGAGCAATCTCCTCCGGCAGCGCGCCGTATTTCTGCCCCAACGGGCACCGAGCGGCGCCGTCGTCCGGCGGTTTGATCCGAAGCAATACGGCGGATTTCGGGTGGCAGCGGCGGATTTTCTCGATCTCATGGATGGAATCGAAAATGGTGAGGTTAACGCCGGCGGCGGCGGCGTATTTGAGATGGGTTTCAGGTTTGCAGGGATTGGCGAAGACGATCCGGACCGGCGAGACGCCGAGGGCCAAAACAGAGTCGATTTCGGGTCGACTGGCGCAGTCGAAATTGGAGCCGAGGGCGGCCATGGCGGCGAGGAGAGACGGATTAGGGTTACATTTAACGGCGTAAAATGGACGAATCGTCGGAAAAGATTGAGTCCAGTGGTTCATGAGATCGGTGATTTTGGCTAAATCGAAGATGTAGAAGGGTTCGTTGGGAATGTTATCGTTAATGGCGATGGATTGGAGGAATTGGAGGAGGCCATTTTGGGAAATTGGAGTGAAGGAATTAGGGTTTAGGCCGTGTGAGGTTTGGAGAAGGAGCTGATCAACGGCCATGGCGGCCGAGAAAAAAAATAAAAGAAATAAGAATTTGGGTTTTTTTTTTTGAAACAGAGGTAAGTGTGGTGTGTATTTATAGGCTAAACTCTTGGTTCATAGACTTGCTAATTAACTATTATTATGGAAAGGAAATTAATTCTTAACCTCATGTGTTTAATTTTATGATGCTCTTATTTAAAATTTATGACCCTAAACCCTAGATTTTATAAACGGGATCAATTTGGACCCTTGATTTAAAAATCATTAATGCATCAAATTGTGTGTAAATTTCTTTAACATCCAGACCCTCTTAAAAGATGGTTAATTATAAGCTTTTTAAGTATATTAATTAACACCGAATGGGTTAGTAATATAATATGTTCATTGTTTGGTTGTAAATTAGTTCAATACCAGCGTCATACGTCCAATCTTGATAATCGATATTTGTCCCTCCTTTTTCAATATGTACTAAAAAAAAAGCATGTTAATTAACGGTTTTCAAACAAAATTTTATAATATAAATGGATACGCCAATACAAGTTACCGAGCTTAAATTGATAAGAATGATTTTTAATCTTGAAAGTTAGGTATAAATTGATTTTTTGACCAAAATTACCTGAATATTCAAGGCTAATATATATATTTAGACGTATATACAAAGCATTACTTTTGAGTGGATGTTCAAAGTTGTCAGCTTTTGAAGAGGTTTTTCTTCATTTTACCACTTCTTAATACTCAAAAGCCAATTAGCTCAATGGACAAATAAAGAATCAAATGTCTCGAAATAATTGAAAATAGAAAATTGCGTGAGAATGCTAACAAATTCTATCTTTTTTTGATTATCTAACAAATGGCACTACTATTTATTCTCTTTGATAATCATTTTTTTTTTTTTTGGGTTAAATTTTATGGTTTTAATTATGAGTTAGGTGCTTTAATTATTTAACTAATGCAAAGATACTCAACAAGTAAACTTTATTTTGGTTTTTTTTGAGATTCCCACTTCGTTTCATATTGAAAACGTGAGGACTTTTCATTACATTTTATAAGATAGGTAAGTTATTTCTATGATCACCAATTGATTTTGAAATAAAACTCAATACATTTTAATATTTTCTTTCGAGAAAAGATGGAATGTGAAGACTTGTTTTGAAAACGAGGGAATGTTTGTCAAAGTTATACTAGATTAGAAACATGTATTTATGACTGTAATCTATCTTTTACATTTCTATTTATATATTTAATTAAAATAATAAAATATCTTTTTAAAAGCTTGACTACGATAAAAAAAAATCTTGAATAACAAGGTTAAGATGGACGAGTTGGTTCAAGTTTTAGGTGTTGGTTCGAAAGAGGATGAGTTTTGCCCTATAAAAAACTCATTGATATTGATTAAAGGCGCAATTGGTTCACCTGATTGAAAACAAGGTAAAATTGAGTTGAAATGGTAGAATTGGAATACTAAAAAAATGTCTAAAATTTTGCTAATTATAAAATATATCTAAAAAGTTGTCAAAATTAAAATAGAGATACTAGAATTGTTTACCTACAATAAATTCTCTTATTACGAATTATTATTATGTTAAATAACATAGATATTAATGAGCTATTACGTTTTGAACTTGTTGATGCTTGGCGTTGAGTAGAGGAGTTTAGAGCTTACCCTTTCCAAACGTCTTATAGGAGGGGTCATGCCTAACTGTCTAATCCAGTGTTGAATTATTGACAATCTTTCCTGAAAATTCCTATGAAGATCTCAAGAACCTAGGTCCTTGTTGATCGCATCGATTCGATTGTCAGACAGGTAGTGCCACAATGAGTAAATCTAAGCTTCGATCAAAGGTGCTCAGAGTCGGATGATGTCTATCAAGCCCAAAAAATCTCATAGTTGGGTCGAGGCGGGGCCATGAAAGTCCACTGAGGGCTTGGAATCGGGCCGAGCACCTCCTAACCCTTTAAAAGCCCGAGTCGAGCACTATCCTGGCCCTTTGAGGCCCTGGTTGAGCTCATAGCTCAACCCTTTGTGGGCCTAGATCGAGCACATGCTTGACCCTTTCATGCCCTCTAGTGCCCAGGTGCCCTCCAATGCCCCTTAGGACTCTTTGGGCACTTTTGGGCCTCCTCGAGCTCTTTCATTGTGTGCTCCTACCTCTTTTGGGCATGTGGGACACTCTTCTTACAATGTCAAACCTTGAGGGTCCTTAGAAAATCCCTCGCAACATAACTAAATCCATTTACATATTTACTATGAAAGTACAATAAATGAGTTATTTTACTCAACCCATGTATTACATTAAAATTTAGTTAATATAATTTATAAAAAAGAAGTAATGAATTTTTTAAAATGACTTAGTTTGTCGTTCACAACATAGTTTTGATGATATATCTTGTATAACCACGACATTACATATTTGAATTTGCATTCTCCAAATGTTGTTGAACAAGAAAAAAATTTAATGGAGAGCTTTGGAGAGTAGGAGGAGAGGTCTCGAAGATTGAGAAACTAAAAACTTTTATGAGTAATTGTGACATAAAACTTTCCTTTTGTATAACGAATTTGAGAGTGGTTTGATATAATTGCAAAGGTAAGAGTATTTATAGATGGTGTGAGAACTTTATGGGGCCGCATCTTCAAAATGTGAGGTTAGATAGCGGCCCAACCTCTTTAAATACTTATATCCAAATAATCCCTAAAAAAGTTCAAAGTGAACATACTTTAAATGACATAGTCAATTGTTTGTTTTTAGGCATATTCTTTCTCTACCGTATTCTTTTTAGACATATTCAATTGTTAACAACTACAAAATATGTTATTCCAATATTTCATTCTACTCAAAGAAATTAGGAATTAATAGAATTTCCCCTTCAAAAAAATAAAATAAAAGAGTTGTAAAGAAATAAAATAAAAGAATTTACCAAGTTAATAATCAAATTTCAACCACAAATGAAGGCTCCAATTGGGTGGGTTTCTGCTACGAACCTCGTGAATTTCGTGAGCCACGCACGGGTGGATTTCGTGGAGAAGGAGAAAACGAAAAGAACCATATACATACATGCATCCAATCAATTTATTCTATTTCTTAATTATTTTCGCTCTCCTTTATTTTTTATACAATTTTAGATCATTTAAATAAAATTAAACTTCTTCTAACTTTCTATCAAAATGACAATAAGAATTGGAAAATTTTTATTACTAATAATAATAGAAAGGAAATTTATTTTATGGATACAAAAATTTTAGAAAAAATTTAACTATGACAAACATTAATTCAAGTTAAATGAATTACTTCAATCAAGGCCATAAAATTCATACTTCAATTCAAGAAATGGATGACTTAAATCAAATTAATTTAATTAAAAATCATAAAAGTTGAAATATTTTACTATATATAAAATATTTTTAAAAAGTTTCTATTAAACAAGATCGAACACAATGTGGTATTGAACTGAATTATAGATAAACAATGAATCGCCACCAACGTTTTTGATACTAGGAAGAATTTTCTTCATACTAATGTAAAAGTTGCTAGCATCTAAAATATAAGTTAGTATCAAAAATATTTTTTTTAAAAATATACCTTTTACAATTAAATTAAATCCTAATAAAAGGTATAAATTGATTTAGTAATTTTTTAAAGTGTAATTAAGGTTTTTTTTTTTTTAAATACATATTGGGGGAGGAGGGACAAATACCGATTCTCGAGATCGACCCTATGATGTTAGTGTTGAACTGGTTTACAATCAAATAATAAAACTATTGCGCCACGACCCATTCGGTAATTAAGGTTTTAATTGATACGATTATAGATTTTAAGTGATATAACTCCCAATATTTGAGGGGTATAAATTGATTTTTGTCATTTTAGTTAATATTCTTGCGTTCGAAGCGGTGGATGAGCTGTAATAGTATGTGAGAAGTATAATAATTTGTTGATTTAGATAGTATTTGTTTTTTTAGTCAAATTGAGAGAAGAGTACCGACAAATCTTACATAAATGATATTTGTACTACGAGAGTGAAATATTGATTTTTAAATTCGAACTCGTGTCGGTGGAGTTGATTTAGATAGTATGTGTTTGGGATACATACTATTAATCGTTTGCAAAATTTCATTTTGATCTTACTATTTTCAAATATCAATTTGAATTCTTGTAATTTATCTATGGCAATTTTAAAGTTAATTTAGTCGAAATTAATTACCTCAATAATAATAGTAATATTTTTAATATAAGAAATGACACAATGTTTATATATTTCTAGAACTAGGGAGAAAAAGTTAAAAAGTTTTATTGAACAATTTAACCGTACAAAAACCGAAATAAACTTAATATCAAAATACAAGTTAACCCATCTTCACCACAGGGATTATTATGATCTCTTTGGATCATAGGCTCAAGTCAGTTGTATTTCTAAGTTTTAGATTGTTTAAATCGAATAGAGCACGATTCCAGCTAAAATAGATTGAAAATTACAATAATAATGAAGACGAAGAAGACAAAGAATGACACAAAGATTTTACGTAAAAACTCCTAAATAAATTAAGGAAAAAACCAAGGGCAAAGAATTTTATTATAAAAATAGGAGTTATAAACCTTCTCTCCACAAAGAAAGGAGAAAACACTCTCTATTTTTATCTCATAATCTCACTTTAGATGTAGAAGTCTTGGCATGATTTGGGATGGTTTGCCATGGGCACCCACCTACTTATAATAATCACGAACTTGGGCTCCAAGTATCATCTAATGGTTTTTACTTAATGATCAAGTAAATCATGTGGACATGATTTTGCCAACACTTTATTTTGGATAAGAATGTCTAGATATTTTTGACAAGTTGAAGTTGTAAAGATTTTTTTAAACAACTACGATAAACCAAGTGAGATCTAGAATCTTCTTTTTGGTTTTGATCTTTTTTGAGCCTAAGCTTTCTTTGGGCCATAATATTTAACATTACTATGATTAAAAAAAAGAAGCTCCACTAAAACTTTACAAAAAAACAAAGGTCAATGGTATATTGATTTCATTGTTTGGTGATAATTTAGTTCAACACTATGGTCACAGGTTCAATTTCAAAAATTATACTTGATTCTCATTTATTTGATTGCATACTAACTTCGATGTATGATTGGTGATACCTTTCCCTCAAATTTGAACTTAAAAAAAAAAAAAAATAGAAGTGTTATTGGACGATTTTCAGTTTTCAGAATAAAAAGTGCTACATAACATTAATAATATTTCGGCGATTCTTCCATTAAACATGTGTACGAATGATAATATTTCAATAGAAAATAATTCAAAAAAGACTTAATAGTGAAGAAAAGTTTAAAAAATGTAGCTTTAGTTTCGTGTTAGGATTGTTTCTCGGTAGCGCATGTGTATTGTGACTTTTACTCATTTTAGTTCAAATTTTCTATTCTTAATTTCTTATGTTCCCAATTTTCTAGCTAGTTCAATTGAATATTATGTGCACAATACGACTAAAATGGCATCAAGTTTCCATTAATGTATTCTATTGGTTTTCTTTGGTATTGAAAATAATACAAATCGACTAAGTCCATTGAAAACTCGTAGAAGCAAAATCAAATTTTTATCATAATTGAAAATAAATATCCAATAAAGAAATAAAAATCATAACTATAAAGTTCAATTTTAAGGGCGACTCCTTCATTGAATAAATTTGTCGTAGGTGGAGGAGGGGAAGAGAGCGTTTCTCAAAGAATTCCTTTTTAGATAAAAAATTTTCTTAGTCTTACTTAAGAAATCATCTTTTCAAAAAAAAAATAAATAATAATAATAAAAGTTAGACATGCTTTCACGTGAACCATAAGTTTCAACCCTTTTACAAATACTTTCAAAATTATCATCTATTACAAATTATAGTTTCAAAACTATACACATTTTTGCAATATGTTAAGAATAAATGTCTCAAGATATTTTCTAGGATTAGTTAAATTTAGCATTCCATATTATTAAATATTCTTTAAAATTTATTAATATGTTTATTAGATATTATAAAAGATCTGTTAGAAGATTTTTGGATTTGATATTATATATATGAAAAGTTAATGGCATAAAATTTATACTTTTCTCAAAATGCTATGAAAGCATTTATTTATCAAAATTTATCACAATACTATTTAAAAGACTAAATATCCTTTTTTCAGTCTTTTTTCCTCTGTGCCTTATCAAGAATCACACAAAAAAAGGAGAGGTTTTAGCAACATTTATAAAATGTGATGCCTTAATCCATTTATGGGGAGATAAACCTAAAGCACAAATATATATTCAATAAAAAAAAATCGAAATCTTATTTTAAAATAATAAACTTAAAGAGATACCATGTTTTAGAGATCTCACATTAGAACATTATTCCATTTAAAAATAAATAAATAAACATCTGATTCAAGAATTCTAAGTTATAAATGTACAAGTCTTATATAAGGTGCAAGAGTTACTCTTTTTCTTATCAATTAATTTTGAGATAGAATCTTCTATTTATTTTATTAGTCGACTTTTGTGTTCAAAAGGTCAAAAAATGTGTAGCACACATTGTTGTCTCATTTTTTGAAAAAACGAATAAAATCACCATTCATATTCGTAGTTGATTCTATTATTTTATTTTAACATAGGAATTTTTAAAGATGACATAAGTCAAACAGGATTTGAGTAAGCAAGATGGGTGGATATGGCGGAGGTTGTAAACCCATTGAAGCTGGAGCCAGTTGATGACGTGTAAGCGCCCATGTCAGGAAACAGCAACCAATCATCCACCTCCATATCCGGTAGCCGGTAACCAGTCGAAACCGTATCAAAAGCATCGCACGTTGGTCCAAACACAGTGGACTTGTACACATCAGCATTTCGACACGTCAGATTTTTAGGGTTTGATGAGGTGGCAAATGGGCTGCACGTGACAATCGCGTGATCATTCACAATGCAATTCATGGAGCCGTAAATCCCATCAGTTATCCAATACTCCCTACAATCTCCTCTCACTCTTTTTCCGATTATGTTCGTCGCCAATGTAAAACATTTCTCTGCAAAAAATCGCCCTGGCTCTGCCATCATAATCAATCCTTCTTCATTGGAAAAATGCTCCGAGATCGCTTCTTTAACCGCTATAACTGCCGTGTCGAAGTGCGGGCCGGCCGTGAAACCACCTCCGATGTTGAGCACCTATTCAAAAACATCAAAAGAAAATTAAAGCTCAAAATGTTTTACGTAAATTTAATCTATTGGGTTGATTGGTGATTTAACACATGTTTCAATGTAGTATTAGAATAAATGGTATTTAAATTCCTATAACATTGTTTCCTACTCAATTAATATTAATTTTTACTTTTTGGGTACTTATTTCTCAAATTTCTATAGGTAAAAGTAAAGGAGAATGTTAAATGATATACTTAAAATTTAGTCTAACCTATTAATTAAAAATATTTGAGGTTAGATTAGTGATTTAACATGTTTCAAAAATTTCTTTTTCAATTTAGGTGATTATTTAAGATAATAGCGAAATCAAGTATGTTGAAAGCTTTTAAATTTAGTAATGGTTTATTCCTAGACCTTCATCTTTGGCATTCTCAATTGAATTGCAATGTCAAACACTGCTCTGACAGCGGCTATGGCGATGCGATAAGTGTATGCGTCGATCCCTCCGCTTCCAACATGGAACGAAACACCGATGACATCGAGTTGTGCAGCTTTAGCAGCTTTCAAGAGTGGTACTATCTCACTTGGGAGTGCACCATACTTGGAGCTCAACGGAGACCGAGATGTACTATCCTCCACGGCTTTGATTCGGATCAACAATGCACATTTTGGGTGGTATCTCTTGATCTTCTTGACTTCAGCTACAGAGTCGAAAGTCGTCAAGTTAACGCTGACACTAGCGGCATACTTGATGTGGGACTCCGCCTTGCAAGGGTTGGCAAAGATGATTCGATCCGACGACACCCCAAGTGCCATAACGGATTCGATCTCGGCTCGGCTAGCGCAGTCGAAGCTAGAGCCAAGGGCAGCCATGGCACCAAGAAATGCAGTGTTGGGGTTGCACTTGACGGCGTAGTAGGGCTGAATCATTGGTAGATTACGAGCCCATTTGTTGACGAGATTGTTGAGGAGCCCTAGGTCAAGTATGTAAAAGGGCTCTTTGGCTTCTTTTTGGCTCAAAATAATGGAATGAATTAAACCCAAAATTCCATTTTTGTTTATTCCAGTGATTTTTTTCCCTTCAATTCCCGGAGCCATTTGCAATTTGTGTCTAAAGGCGCCGTTCTTCGCCGCATTCGCCGGTGGGAGTTGCTCGATTGCCATGAGGAAGAGTTATTACTTGGAAATTAAACCTAGTAATAATTGGAAGATTGAAGATAATTAATTAGGCTTAATTTGAAATGGTTGTAGTTGGCTAAAATAGATCAAGATAAACTATAATTGGAGGTAAGTGGAAACTAAACTCGATCCCCATGGATCAAAAGTGTATTTCCCAAACTCAAAAAAAAAAAAAAAACAACAACAAAAAACTGTGTTAAAATATTCTATAGTACTTTAGATGAAAAACTCAGAATTCAAAATTATTAAATAATCCTAATTTGAGTACATTTGTAGAATAAATTTATGGTTAAAATCATCTTTGAGAGGATATATAGATTCAAGAGATTTTGCATGGATAATAAAAAAGCACAAAGTATTTTGATTTACAGTATAAAATCAAAACTAATTCATTTGTAACAGAAAATCCAAATTGAGTTCTAATAAAATTCAATGAGGGTTAGAGTTCTATCGCTAGTTATTTATATCACCGATAGATTTCAATAAGTAATAGATTTAGTTTATCATTGGTTGAGTTCTTCCACCGATAGAAATCATGTGATGAATTATCTTAGAAATTGTGCTGCAAATATAATATAAGAGGTAGAATATAGTGTTGAAGGTAAATTTCCTAGATTCAAACACACAAATCTTGGATTTAATCAACTTTAACGAAAACAGAGTCTTAAAATTGTTTTCGAGTATTTAGACAAAAAAACATAATCAACAAAAAGTAATAGTGATTTAAGTGATTCAATGACCAATAAATTATATGAGTTTGGATCACCCAACTTATAAAATCTTTTTAAAAAAAGACTATATATATATGTCAATTAATCAAGCTAAAACTAAAAACATGAAATGGGAAAGAAATGTCTTGAGATTCAAGATATGAATTTTTATATGAATTAACACAACACTTGTCTCGAGTGTGAGTCTTCAAACTTAATTGTAAAAAATCTAATTATCTTCGAGATCTAAGACTTGGACGAATATGTGAACCCCTAAATATATAGTAAAGTCAAATATAATACTAAACAGTAAAATGAGTTACTTTAATTTTCCAAACATTAAAAAGAAAAAGAAAACAAAAAATATACCTAGTTAACAATGAAGGCTTAAAATTCAAGCATGTTGCAAGGCCAGACTCTACACTTTTTGAACTGTACAATCCTTCTGAATTACACAATGCCAACCTTGCCATTTTCAGCCTTAAAAACGCTATAAGCTATAAGCCTTGAAATTAGTTGCATTTTAAAACAACAATCTTTATATGCCTTAATAAACAATTTACACCATTTCTTTGGTGTGTTCACCCTAACCATTGTTAATTACCAATTCATTCACCTACTTCCAGCACTCAAATAAAATTTACCATTATTTAACTTTTCCAACCATGATCCTCCAATATATTGTTTAATCCATATTATTTCTCTCATAGTTTTCTTATTTTTTATTTTTTATAATTTATAAATATAATCCATTAAAAATATTATCAACTATACAATTATTCTTTTTCCAAAAAAAAAAAAATTTAATTATCTTTTTCAAATAATTTAATTATTTCAAGTTAAAAACAAAATTAATATTACATCTAAATCTTAATATTTTTTTTAAAACAATATATATATATATATATATATATATATATATATATATAAAGAATTTTAAAAGAATAACATATAAATTAACCTAAACAAAATAACGTATTAAATCAATATATAAGCTGGAGTGATAAAAAAAAAATATAAGAGGTTAAATAATTTAAGACAATACCGTGAAAAAAGAAATTCAGCAACCAATCTAAATTACATTGAAATAAAATGGAGACTCATTACAATATAAGCTGTAAAATATTTGGAGGAGATGTGGAAATGGTATGCATTAGAAAAAATGGGAAATAACCTTTTATACGTGTGGAAAATGCTAACAATAACTCAACGACATTAGTGTATACTCATAGACTAAGAGATTTGAGTTCGAATCTCCACCCTCAATTGTTGTAATCTCCAAAAAAAAAAAAAAAAAGTGCTACATACAACTAATAAATTTGGGCAGTCATGTTCTATTGTTTGGTATCATAGTTTTACTAATTCAAAAAAAGTTAGATACAAAATAAATAAGTACAAGTTTTAATATTACAACCAATAATTTATAAGGCAGAAATTGAAATCTTTTAGGTAAAAACGATTATATATTAAATGTTGAAGTTAATAAATCATTAAATATGATAAATTTCAACTATAAGAATGTTTAACTTTTGGAATAAATAGAAAAGAAAACAAAACTAACTAGGTCGCTAGTACAATATACATGTCATGATCTCCTTTCAAGAATTGACTTTAGTTTTAATCTTAAAAAAAAAAAGTTTATCTTAAAATTATTTATTAATGAGAGCTAATATACATGCATATAGAAGTAAGCTCAAATACATAAGGGAACAAATGAATGGTACAAACGTTCACAAATATTAATTCAAGATCCAATAGTAATTTCAACTCATTTTGATATTGTGCAAAACTAAATGTGTTGAAGTGTGTGTTCATATTACCCTATCCCAAACATCATTTTAATTAAAAACAAACCCTTAGGTTAGTTAATTGCTTATGCATTTACCAACAAGAATATTTTTATTTTTATTTTTTTGGAATAACTAAAAAGAACCATTTAAAATTATTGGATTATTTTAGTCTAGAAGCTGTGAACTTAAGTATATATATAGTTTAACCGAGTGTGGAGTAGATTAATGATCTAGGTAAAGTGAAGAAAAAGAGAAAGTGAATATAAATGAAAAGGAGGGAATGACTTTTTTATTCGAGATTAATTTGTGATAACACTACTATAAATTTTAGTCTTTAATGTTGGGCAAAACCTGACATGGAAAGTTTTTATGTCAGCCTCACACGTGCTACGACATGACGCTTAAAGAATCATAATTTTTTTTAATCTTTATTTTATTTATAAGAGATTTCTTTATTTTTTTGTGGCTCTTACAATAGTTGTATGTGTGCGGGTGCAACTTAGACTGCACCCAAATTTGGCTATTTCTTAACCTATATAAAATTGATCATATGCATTTTTCAACAACAAAAAGAGATTAAAAATACTATTTTGGTTTTTGAATTTTGAGATTTTATTTTATTTTTTTAATTTTTATTTTGATCGATAAACTTTCAAAAGTTCATATTTAATTTTTTTTCTTTGAAAAGTAAACTTTATAAGGTGTATAAAGGATCTGTTGAAACATTCCTAAGACATCCCTTTAATTTGTTATGTTCTTAAACTTGCAAATTCAATACAAGAGGTCCGATTTAAAGTTAATTCAATGTTGTCCAAAAATTGCATAAACTAATTTACCAACATTCATTCAAAAAATATAAAGAACAATGACGCCAAAGATTTAAAGTGGTTCGGCAAGTCTAATCCACTCGCAAAGGGCTTTTAGGCTTTTGCTAGAACAATTTTATTAGAGTTCAAATATGTATGAATAATCATACATGAACAAAGAAATACAAATTGATTCCATGAGATTTACATAAAAGAGAAACAAGCAAACAATCAAAGAATTAGAGAAATACAACCTTTACAAGATGAGGAGATGAATCAAGAAAGAGTTTGAATCCAAAGATTCATAAACCTTTTTTCTATCTTGCACAATGCTTCAAGAATCTTCAATGAGATCTTCCAAGAAAAACCTCTAAGAATAAATCAAGAACCACCTTAAAGATGTCGGAATCTATACGATGGAGGCCGGAATGCGTGCTAACGATAGTAAAAAATGCACTAGTGGCATCACCAAGTTGGATGCGTAATGGCGGAAGAAAGAATCGAGAAATGGACAAAGGAAACGAACAATATTTGTGTGCCAAATGGAGTAAAACCATCTTTTCTCTCTAATTAAATCTCACCAATAAAAAATCTCTAATTTGCTTTCTCTCTAACTTTACCCATAAATGGTAAATGTAAATAATGCATTCTAATTCCCTCATTTTGCTACATGACATATATTGGGTTTACTAGATCAAATCTAATTTAAAACTACCCTAACTTCTTATGGTTATTCAATTAATATTCTATTAATATAAACTTTGACTATAAAACAATTTATCCTAAAATATAAAATTGGCTAAAATTAAGCAATGAATTTAATTGTTTCTATTTAATTCAATTAGTAATAAATCTAGGTTTAAAATAGTCTTAATAAAGTTCTTATTTAAACCAATTACTAATTTACCATTATTAGTTAATATTGAAACCAAATATCACAATTTTCCACCTTGATTTCAAAATCAACAAAAGAAATTATTACTCATTCAACTTACTCTAATCTGGTCAAGTTTATTAGAAAATAACTGATTACCTTTTAACATGCTACTACTATCTCATACAAATGTTAGACTAATCACTCATTAATGTTTTAATGAACACATTATAAACATTTAAAAGTAGTGAATAACCTTTAAACATAAAAGGAAGTTAAACCATTTTGATAATATCAATAACATCAAATATGTTTAGATCTTTCTATATGAGAATTGTCTTTAGATATGTGGAATTTTGACTATCACATAAAAGAGTTAAAACTACATTTCAAGCTAATTTGAAACATTCAACAAACTTAAATATAAAAAATAGTCACAATATTACACATATCAACATTTGTAGCATACACAACATTACATCTAATCAATTTTAAATTTCTTAAGAACTATATTTCCTCCACCATGAACAAGACATAAGACAAAACACAACATGCAAGATATACAAAATAAAAAAATATTTAACATTTATGCATGTTTAGTTCTTTCAACTATTCTTGATACATATATATGGGACAAATATAGTTCACATATTTTCAAAACTCTAATAAAGTTCAATCCTAATTATTTCACATTTGCATTGCCTAAAGTATTTTCATTTAAAAATTTAAAAAAAAATCCTTAAACTCAATAGACAAGGAACCACACTTTGACATCCACAATGCCAACTCAATAGCCAAAAAATAGTAAATATAGGCAACCAATAGAAATAGTAGATAGTTGTCATACAACAAAGGGGAAAACAAAAAAACCTCACCAAGTCAAAATCTCTCTTTGAGTAAATACTTTGGTTTGACTCAGTTTATTTTATCCTTCAACAAAACCTCATTTGGTTAAAGACAATTCTTCTAATTAGGATTATGGACAACTAGAAGAAAAGACCATGCAACATATATATAAAATCTCATAACACTCTTGAAATATAAGATAATTAGGAAAACACACATCTCAGTCTTTCAAAATATTGCAATAAAAGACCCAAGTGTAAGAGGTAACTAAATTCTCATAACAACAAAGTGTTAATAAAAAACTATGACAATCCAATGAGCACATAATCCCCAGCTTTACAAATAGGGAATGGTTCAAACTCTAAGCTACTCTACCTCATTGAAAATAGCTTATTAATAGAAAAGTTTACTATGGTTAAGTGCATAAATGTGACCAAAGACCCATAAGTAAGCATGCATTCAAACTCATGAATAACTAAATGATCAACATTTATTCAAACTTTTACTCTTAACTTTAATATCATAAATGTAACAATTGCACATATTAGGTTTATATTACGAATTGGGAATAATTTGTTGTTGACTCAACTTCTTAATCCTAGACCAACAAGAGACCTAAGCATTTATGATAAAGAGTAGATTATAAAACCAAAACAATTTCTTAAGCCAAAAGGCCAACAACCATTAGACACCCTAACAAGTTAAAGGTTTCCATAAACTCAATTATGCTATCTAACTATCTTTATGAAACAAACTACACCTAAAATATAATGGTGTAAAATAGCCTATTTAATAAGCTAAAAGATATTAGGGCGCTTTTTATAACCTAGGTACGTACCAACAAAACCTAATATACTCATCATGAAGTCTAGGCCTAAAATTTTTTGCCACCAATGACCTTTTACAAAAAAACGACAATTTTCCAAACATGACTTTACTTCTATACGCGTTTAGAAGTTTCCTAGTCATTCTGTATTGAGAGGTAAAGGAAAGAAACATCCTACGTCTAGGATTTAGGAATTAACCTCACAAGTGGTACTAAAAGGGATAGGCTAAACTTCATATTTAGATTTACCCATCTTGTCAAAACTTTCCTCTTACCTGTCTAATTTTATTACTTAAGGTAGAGACAAAAAAACACAAACAAGGCCTACTAAAGATAGCAAATTCAAATACTAACCTCTTATTCTTCCCTCTTTGTTTATTAA
>JBBMKA010000015.1:6707064-6722678 GCA_037833695.1 Sechiopsis laciniata
TATTTTTCCCTCCTTTTCTCTCTGCTCCGCCTTTCGCCGTTGGCTGCGTCGGAGATCACCGGAAACCGCCGCCTCTGCAACAATCAACGTAATGAAAAAACGTTTTAAATTATTGTTGCAAAAAAAAAAAAACTTTTTAGGCAGTTTGATTTGATTTCCGCCACGTGTCTGATCTTTAAATAGAATGTCAAAATCAAACCTCCCAATCCATTTTTCCCATTTTCTAATTTCTTCTATTATTTTTCCCTCCTTTTCTCTCTGCTCCGCCTTTCGCCGTTGGCTGCGTCGGAGATCACCGGAAACCGCCGCCTCTGATCTTAACCGCCGCCGCATCCTCCATTCCTTGTCGCGCCGTTGTCTTCCTCCGGTGTTAGTCAACGGCTCGTATTCTCATTATAATATCCTCTTTAACGCTCTACATTTTGTTAGTTTTCTCGATTGATTGATTAACTCTCTGTTTTGTGCTCTACAACTTATTGATTTCTTCATTTGCAATTTTCTCTATTCTTCTTTGATTTTTGTTTCTGGAATTTCTGTTTGGCGATAATGAACGGTCGTGATGCGGAGCCGTTGGTTTACGTTCACGGTGACCTTGATTTGAGGATCATTGAGGCGCGTCGTTTGCCTAATATGGATTTGTTTTCGGAGCGTATTCGGCGGTTTTGTACTGCTTTTAATTCTTGTCGGAAACCGTTTTCGAGCAAGGATTCCGATCACCAGCACCACCGGAAGATTATTACTAGTGATCCTTATGTCACCGTTTGTCTTGCCGGAGCGAGGGTTGCTCGAACGCGAGTAATTTCAAACTCGCAGAACCCTATCTGGAACGAGCATTTTCAAATTCCTCTTGCTCATCCGATCTCGCAGGTGGAGTTTCGTGTGAAGGATGATGATTTGTTTGGTGCGGATTTGATCGGCATTGCTACGGTCCCTGCATGGAGAGTTTTATCAGGCGAAACGATAAACGATTGGTTTCCGATTATTGGTTCGTTCGGGAAACCGCCGAAGCCGGATTGTGCTGTGCGTTTGGAAATGAAATTCACTAAATGTGAGGACAATCCTCTTTATAGATACGGCATTGCTGCCGATCCCGAACATTTCGGCGTTCGAAATTGCTACTTTCCGGTACGGCGTGGGGGTTCGGTAACACTATATCAGGACGCACACGTTAATGATTCCGTGTTGGAGAAGATTGAAATGGAAAACGGTAATGCGTTTCAACATGAGAATTGCTGGGAGGATATATGCCATGCCATTTTGGAGGCTCACCATCTAGTCTACATTGCTGGTTGGTCCATATATCATAAAGTGAAACTGGTACGAGAGCCTTCGAAGCCGTTGCCGAATGGTGGGAATTTGAACTTGGGAGAGTTGCTCAAGTATAAGTCACAAGAAGGGGTCCGAGTATTGTTATTGGTTTGGGATGACAAGACTTCCCACAACAAGTTCTTCATCAATACGGTGCGAGTTCTATGAAATTAGCAACTCTGTTTTGATAGATGCCATCCTTGTCTTTTCTCTGTTATGTATGAGCATAGTAAGTATCAGCTCCATGTCGGTTTCGGCTAAGCATGCACGTACGGAAGTCCGGGAAAGACCAGTACATTTTAGGTGCATGCGTGTTCTGCTTGTGAAATTGCTCAAATTTGTCAGTTTATGTGTTAGACTCAAGTCACAAACTTACAATCATGTTACCTTATACTTTTTATTTGATGGTAAAAAACTAGGTACATGTTACGATTTTTAGTCCTAGTAGATATGCATACATTTCTAATATTTCAGCAATTAGTTTAATTATGTCTCGGTTAGCTAGCACTTACTATTTGGGTTAACCATCATGGAGTGGCCTAGTGGTCAAAGAGGGCTTTAGGGTGCTAAAGGTGATGAGTTCAATCCATGGTGGCCACTTACCTAGGAATTAATTTCCTACGAGGTTCCTTGACATCCAAATGTTGTAAGGTCAAGCGGTATGTCCTGTGACATTAGTCGAGGTGCAAGCAAGCTGGTCTGGACAGTCACGGTTATCAAAAAAAAAAAAACTTACTATTTGGGCTCCAAGTATGAGTTTGTGACCAATGCGCTAATATAAATCTTTTATATAGAATTAAAGAAATTACAGTCGTGTTCTTTATCAACCAATGAAAAGTAATCCATGAAGAAACTTCTTGGCGGTAAAGGACCAGTAACAGTCTGTATGTGAAGAAGCTTAGAGTCTTGTTTTCCCTTTTGTCTATCAGTTAACTTAATGATATATGTTTAGGGCTTCTTAGATGGTTGTTCTAATGATTTTTACATTTAAATTTAAATGGCAGACTGGAGTGATGCAGACTCATGATGAGGAGACCCGGAAGTTTTTCAAACACTCTTCTGTGTCATGTGTGCTGTCGCCCCGATATGCCAGCAGTAAGCTTAGCATTTTTAAGCAGCAGGCACGCTTTATACCATGGTTCAGTTACATGTTTGTCTTTAAAAAAAAATCAATTCTTTTAATCATATATGAAGTTTTCTCCTATGGTACTTTCACTACATCTAATGTAGAAATCATAAAATTTCTAGAGGAAAATGATTCCTTAGTTGCAGTTTACTCTCCTTTCGTACCATTTCAATCATATATAAAGTTTTTCTCCCAAGTTTCTCCTTTTGTATAATATCTGGCTGAGAAAGTTGCTTTTTCTATCACACTAGAGAAGGAGAATCCTGATTCAGCTTGGTAATACAATTGTAGATCTTTCAAGGCGCAGTGTTCTATTAAAGTTGATAATAGGAAGACCAAAAAACCATTAACGAGTTCTATATTACCAGTTACCCTTGCTTTTCCTAGGAGGTGGAATGTAACCAATTGAGCTCATATTTGGATAGAAAAGGATTTCACGCTTTCTTGTGAACTTAGATTGACTTGAGGGGTGGTGTGGATTGAATGATGGAGCGTTTTGGGAAGGTGCGGGTTCATTGAATTTTTTCCCCTTCCTCCCACCATGCCATATCCCTTGTCTATCCATTTTCTGCCTTGAATTTATCGTGTTTTCAATTCAAACTTTAGTCATTACAACTGCGGATTTTCTTCTGTGACTTTCATTTTGTTTGCAAATCTCTTCTCCATTGACATATATCTTTTGAATTTTATGGGGAAAAGGATTTGTAGATGATGTAGATTATAATGAGCAATGCACTGAACTTTTAGTTTATCTCATGCTTCAGGTTGTTGGAACCCTTTTTACTCATCACCAGAAGTGTGTGATTGTGGATACTCAAGCATCTGGAAATTACCGGAAGATTAGTGCTTTTATTGGAGGGCTCGACCTTTGCGATGGTCGTTATGATACTCCTGAACATCGGCTATCAAAAGATCTTGACACTGTATTTGAGGGTGATTTTCACAATCCAACTTTTTCGGTGAGCGTTTGTTTTAGTTAGAACATTAGTTAGTCTCCAACCACCAAGTAATGTGGCCTATGAAATACTAGTTGATGCTCTTCCAGACCTATTAACTAAATGATTTCTTTTGTAAATCTTCTAAAAGGGAGGTACAAAGGCTCCTCGGGAGCCTTGGCATGATTTACATTGCAAACTTGAAGGGCCTGCTGCGTATGATGTGCTTACCAACTTTGAACAACGATGGCGAAAAGCCACAAAATGGTCTGAAATAGGTCAGCGGTTTAAAAGAGTGTCGCATTGCCATGAAGATGCTTTAATAAAGTTGGAACGCATATCTTGGATACTTAGTCCATCTCAGTCAGTCCCCAACGATGATCCATTGTTATGGGTTTCCAAGGAAAATGATCCTGACAATTGGCATGTGCAGGTTGGTAAAATTGTAAATTCTAAAGGAGAATATTATCTGGATATTGAATTTTAATAATAATGACATACTTGAGTGAACAATTCTTCATTGTGCAGATTTTCCGATCCATAGATTCAGGATCTTTGAGAGGATTTCCCAAAGATAATTTTCAAGCTGAGTTGCAGGTCTGCTATTCTCTTGATTAAATGTACAAAGATACGTTTTCACATTGATTGTTGTAAATTAAAGTGCTTGGCTGCCTGTACTTCTAAATCATGTCTAAATGTTTTGTGTCATATATTTGGTTTTTGGTTATTAATAGTGACATTCTCTCTTTGCAGAACCTTGTTTGTGCAAAAAACATGGTTATTGACCAAAGTATTCAAACAGCATACATTCAAGCAATAAGATCTGCGCAACACTTCATATACATTGAGAATCAGTATTTTATTGGATCATCGTTTGCATGGCCTTCATACAAAGAAGCAGGTTTTCCCACCACCCTATAAAGAATATACTTTACTTTTGGTAACACAAGTCCTACATATTAGATATTTGATACTTTGACACTTAGTGGACCTTAAGACTAGACCGCGAGATCTCTGATGATCGTTCAGACGTCTCTTTTAGCACATGGATGTGTCGAAGTATTTTAGAGAAGAGTAATGTATTTCAAAATGAAAAAGAGTGTAATTGCTAGTTGAACTATTTTTCTTCCCTAGTTGAAACTCTTTCTGACAGAGTGTACATTAGAGGAATCTAAACAACTTTTTTCCTTTTTTCTTTTTCTTTAATTATCTTTATTGCAGGTGCTGATAATCTTATTCCTATGGAGTTAGCGTTGAAAATTGCTAGTAAGATCATAGCCAATGAGAGGTTTGCTGTATATGTTGTGATACCTATGTGGCCTGAAGGTGCTCCCACTTCTGCTTCTGTGCAAGAAATCCTGTTTTGGCAGGTAATGAGCCCAACTGCCTCCTCTCTCTCTCTCTCTCTCTCTCTCTCTCTCTCTCTATATATATATATATAGATATATATATATATATCTTTTTTTATCTTTTATTTTTGTATTATTGACATTTCCATTTGCAAGAAAGGAATATATTTGTGAATGTTGAGGGCTCTCATTTTGTTATAGAATTTTTTGTTTCCCCCTTGAGTTTCTAGCTTGTTTATGAACCTGTAAGTTAGCAATATAGTATGAACTATATTGCTATCTCACCAAGAAACTACAATATAATATAGGCATCAGAGAAGGATGGAACTCTCTTAATCAATCCACTAATGAATGATTTCAAAATAGGAGACCTAACCTCTGCAACCCTTGCTCCTAATATTTATAACAAAAACTATTTATCTAATACCCTTACCATTATTATACTAACCCCTTCATCCAACCAATATTAGGTATCCTACATTCCCTTTTGGAAGAAAGGAATACATTTGTGAATGTTGAGGGCTTTATTAAGTATAACAAGTAAACTTCGATGACAAGCTTATTTGTATTTACAATATATATGGCCTTCTTAAGTTTGAATTTCTATCTTACGTTTACAGAGCCAAACAATCCAAATGATGTATACAGTCATTGCAAGAGAGTTGAAATATAAGAATATCGAGAATGCTCATCCCTTGGACTACTTAAACTTTTACTGTCTTGGCAATCGGGAACCGCACGAGGACTTACCATGTTCCTCCAATCATTCTTCTAAGGGCGAAGACATGGTAATTATGTGTTCTGAAACTTCTCTGTTTTCATCTCTTTTCATTGCTATGCTGGCTAAGTTACTGCACTTTGTAGAGTTGCATATTTAACAAACGGTTCTATGATGTCATAAATAGTCAAATGGTGTAGCTTCAGCCTAATTGGTGTGCTGCGTTCGGCATGGAAATATAAAATTTAGTTCTGTAATCAATCTAAAACATGATATGATAATCTGAGAACATATTGTTTTCAATTTTCAGGTTTCTGACTCACAAAAGTACCGTAGATTCATGATATATGTACATGCCAAAGGAATGGTTGTTGATGATGAGTATGTAATAGTAGGGTCTGCAAATATTAACCAAAGATCAATGGATGGTTCAAGGGACACTGAGATTGCCATGGGTGCATATCAACCTAGTTACACTTGGGGTACAAAGAAACGACATCCACGAGGCCAGGTTCGGTCACAACTCTCTCTGATAGTTCAATGGATAAAGACCACTCCAAGTACTTTGAATGTCATTTAACTAAGTGATCTTTACACAGGTTTATGGCTATAGAATGTCACTCTGGGCTGAACATTTGGGAGAGATTGAGGATTGCTTCAAGGAGCCTGAAAGTTTGGCTTGTGTCAACACTGTCAACAACATAGCTGAAGATAACTGGAAGAAATACACAGCAGTTGAATTTTCACCAATGCAAGGGCACCTCCTTAAGTACCCCATTGCGGTCAGCCAAAGTGGCAAGATAAGTCCGTTAAGCGGGCACGCGAATTTTCCTGACGTTGGTGGGAAGGTTCTTGGAGCTCGATCTAACCTCCCTGATGCTCTTACTACATAAGCTTTAAATCTTCCTGTGGCTTTTGTCAATAACTCCTATTGGCATTCAACTCTCTTCACTTCAAGCATCGGAGAGACGATTTGGTTCGAGAATGGTCCACGTCGTAAATTCTTCAACTGACTCCACAATTTCTCTCTGGTATTAACATTGTTTTAACAATCAAATGGTGACTGATTTGTGTAATTGTATTCAAAGGGTGTCACTGTGTTAATGCCTTAAATTATGTATGAGTGTAAGTTTAACAGGAAAATGTATCTAATTCTTTATTTTATAGTTTCTAAAGCAATAGACTTTTAACTGTTGTTCAAGGTAGTAGTAGCTTAGATTGTTGTTAGATTAGATTTTGGGCCGCATGAATCATTGTTTTGAAGAAGCACCAAAATTATGATTTTTTTTTTTTGCGAATCAATCTTTGATTATGCAAATCATAACTTCCCTAAAAGTTATACTAAAGTCACCTCAATCAATAACAGTGAATTTTCATTTTGTAAAGAAGATGAAATAGTAGGAAATTGAGCCACATTTCGGTGTAGCTTAGATTGTACTCTTGCACTCTCACACATGCAGCTGCTTTAAGAGTCACAAAAAAGAAAAAAATCTCTTATAAACAAAAAAAGATTATAAAAAAAAAAGAAGAAATTTGTAGTTCTTAAAGCGCTACATCAACGACAGTAATAGAAATAGAAGATTTCTTTGAGACACATATATATAGTAATTTCTATATGAGATTAAAAAATTAGAGAAGTATTTGACATTTTTCAAATTGAAGAACTTATTCCATACAAACTAGAATAAACTAGTAAGTTGCAACTTGTGTGCTTATTTTTTTATTTTTTATTTTCTGTAATTTCTGTGCTCTCTCCGTTACTGCCCATGTATAGTTGATGAAACTAGAGAAAATCTCAGAGCCAAAACACTTGTGTTGAGGATTTTTGTGGGGTTGACCTCTATCTTTGGGCCATTGGTTTACTAATTTACCATTTCAAAAAAAGGTTATATAATATTTGTTGACATTAATTTTCGAAACAAAATATCTTGGTATTTTGTTGACATCAACTTTCTAAAAAAAAATTTTAAGTCCCATTCGATGACTGGTTTTTTATTTTTGAAAATTAAGTTTACAACAATTATTTTACTTAATGTTTTTTCTTACTTAAATATCTACATCTTATATATGTTTTTTTTTTAAAACCAAAACTTAAAAATAAAAAATATTAGTTTTCATTGAAATTTTGTTAGTATTCACATATTTTCTTAAGAAAAAATAGACATTGTAAGAATGAATAAAAAATAAGCTTAAATTTTAAAAATAAAAAATTTTAAAATATTATCAAATGAGATCTTAGCTTTTAAAATCTTGTTTAACCCACGATCCGATGAAGATCAAGAAGTTTAGCAACCAACACGCAACCTTAAATCTTTGTGATAAAATTCTCTTTTTTTTTTTTTTTTGAGAAACAAAATTCTTGTTTTGTTGTATAAACTATATATAAAAATAAAAAATGTTCTCATTTAAATTAAGATAAACATTAATTACTTTTGTCATTTAAATTTGTTGAAATAGTTTTGTTGTATAAAGAACTACTACGTAATTATTCTTCTAATCATATAGTTTAAGTGGTCGATTGAATTGCTTATCAACAATAGATGGGAACTCCAATATTAATATATTTTTGCTTTTATAATTATATAATTTCACTTTTATGGATTTTGTAACTACTATGCGTGTGTTTTTTATATGTTTATTTTAATTATTTTCCTTGATTTTATTTAGTTTTTGGGATTGATGAAAGTTTGATTTATAATTTTAGCATATTAGATGATTAATATTATAAAAAAAAAATATTTTTATCTTTATTTTGTTAAAAATTTAAAATATTAAAGAACAACAAACAGTTATCAAATTTGTTTTTGAAAAATAAAAAACAAAAAATAATTATAACATGTGTTTTTATTTCATAAATTAAAAAAAAATAATTAAAAATTAAAAATTAAAAACTAAAAACTGGCTTCAAATATTTTCAATTGTTTACTTAAGATATTGTAACTTTCAAAATAATTGAGCTTCCGTTTAATAATTATTTTATTTATGGTTTTTGGTTCTTTGTTTTAAAAAATAAAAATCATACATGTTCGATAAATATTTTTTATAATTCATTTTTTAAAGATTAAAAACTTAAAATATATTTAAGGACTGTTTTCTGTTTTTAGAAAAATAAATTTTTTTTTAATATTTAATACAATAAAATAAAATTATTGTAAATAAGTTATATATTGAATAAAATAAAATGAAGTGTTAAGTAGATTAAATCGGTGGCACGATTAATTATATGGTTTGGTGTTAATCCATTTCCATGATCACGGGTTGCGGATGGATTTGAGCAATAATCCGTGTGTTTCGTCACTTTTACAACATTTTTCTAGGAAAAAATCAAAAAAGGAAATTTAGAAGTTACTTTATTTAGTTTTTAAAATTTCTCTAATATTTTAAAAATGTTCTTAAAATTACAAACTATGGTAGTTTTTTTTTAACTTTTTTTTAAACAATGGTAGTTTTGCTACATGCTATTTAATTGTTTTTCTTTTTCTTCCAAAATGGTTTTTTTCATTATTTTTATATAATATACTTTTTTATCATATTTTTATATAATATTTTATCTTACTATAAAATTATAACGATCATTTTTTTCATTTCCTTTTTATTTTAATTTTTACATGAAACTCAATTTTTGTTACAAAATTATAACATGTTTATTATCCTTTTAAAAGCTATTTATTATTTTTGTAATAGAATTTCTAATAAATTACAAAAATAATAATTAGTTTTAAATTAAAAATATTTTATTCGGACTTTTTATATATAAATTTAAAAATAATAAATATTACAAATTTTAAACATTTAATATTAGAAATTTTGGATTTTATTATAAATAAAAAAATGCAATGGATGATAATTATAATTAGATTTATAATTTGACAAAAAATTATTATAATATATGTAATAAAAAAAATTATAATATAGTTGTAAAATAAAAATAAATATCAAGTAAAACTAATAATTAATTAAAAAAATAATAAATATAAAAACTTTTCTAAGAAAAAAAATTATAGTTATAATTTTGTAATAAAAATAAAATATGAAAAAACAATTGAAAGAAAAAGAATAATCAATAATTATTTCAATTTTAAGAAAATAAAAAATAATTCAAAAGAAAAACAATAACAAAAATTGAAAGAGACCACACTATTCAAAATAAGAATAAATATCCAGGTGATAAAATCCAAATATTTAAATATTAAAACTTTGAAAAGAAAAAAAAAATGTTAAAATTATAAGATAGATTATTATATAAGAATAATGTAAAAACAATTTTGGAAGAACAAGAAAAAAAAAGTAGTAAAACTACCCTGGTTAAAAAAAGAACAAAAAAAAAAAAAAAAACAGTTTAAAACAGAAAAAAAAAAGTTACATCCGTAGATCACTCTGCCAGTGAAAAATGGAGGGGTGGGTCTTTTCTACGGGCAAATTATAAATGTAGGGTACTTTTTAAAATTTGTTATGAAAAAGGGTAGATGAAAAAATAATTGTAAATGAAGGTTTTTTTTTCTTTTTTGCCTTATTCCACCACCTACCATTAAAAGTGTGTCACACTTTATCATCTTTTTATTCATAAAAAAATTACAATAGTCTTTTCCAATGAACCGATCCAATAAAAAATATATTTTTTAAATAAATATACTCTCTTTGTCTTCTCCGGCTCAGACCTGCAAAATTGAATCCCATATTGGGATCTTTTAAATTGGATCTAGAAAATCTGGACTTTTTTAAAAAAAAAAATTAAATTTTATGGGTTTATATTTTTCACGTCTCAGCAGGAAGAGAAAATAGCATTTTTTATTAAAAAAATATATTTTATTAGATGGACCAATTCGAAAAAATTTGTAACTTTTTATGAATAAAAAAATTAGTAAAATGTGCTTCACACAACTATAATCGCAGATGGTTGAATGAGATAAAAAAAAAAAAAAAAAATCCTCTTTTTACAATTAGTTTTCAATCTACTATTTTCCATAACAAGATTTAAAAACTACCCTATAAAGACAAGAAATTTACCTCATTTTTGTAATTACTTCGAAAAGTACTATATTTTGCTGATAAGTTTGAAAAAGTACCATCTTTTTGCAATTTCCCCTCGATAAAACACATCCCATATCCTATTCAAACCAAAGATTTTGAATCGGAAGGAACGTTTGTCACCCAACTGAACTAATTTGTATTTAGTTAATAAATTATTTTATTTTATTAAATATTAAATAATAAATTTTAATTTTAAAAAAAAACTAATAACAGTTATCAAACAAGCCTAAAAATATTTTACATAACGGTTTTTTGTTTTTAAAAAAATCAAAATTTATTATTTTTAATATTTAATAAAATATAATAAAACGATTGTATATAAACTATATATTGAATAAAATGAAAATAAAGTATTAACTAAATAAAATATCTCAGTTGGTTGATAAACATTCGTTTCGATTCAAAGTTGCGGATTTGAGTAGTAATTGTGTGTTTCATCACTTTTTTAACATTTTTTTAGGAAAAAAACAAAAAAAGGATTTTAAAAGCTACTTTATTTAGTTTTTAGAATTTCTTTAATATTTTAAAAATTTTAGAAACAAAAAACTAATCGCTTATGAAAGAAACCTATTTTTAAAAAAATTAAAAACAAAAATTAAAAAACGAAATAATTATCAAGAGAGAGAGTTTGTTTAGACTACAAATGCTATTTTATTCCAAAACATAGAGTGTGCTCACGAAATTATAATATAATTACCATGCCAATTCCTATTACTCTTATTATTATTATTGTTATTATTATTATTAGTAGTAGTATTATTTGTGAGCATTCATACTATTTTACCCCTTTAAATTATTTTCACAAACATAACACCCTATAAAATTTGAATATCAAAAAAATTAGAAAAAAGTTATTTACTAGTAAATCATAACCAATATAGATTGAACCTACAAATTCTTAGATCTTGGAAACACTTTTTAATTAACCATTAAATCAATTTATGATAGATTAATTACTATAAAAATCTTATAATTAAAATATGTGGTGTCAATTACTTATCAATCTTAAATGTGAGTGACAACCTATTTGAATCACCAACTACTCGTGCATTTTCTTAAAAGTGTATGTGTAGTCTCTTATGCTTCTTTTTGTTGCATGTAGTAATAAAATTTATTTTTATTTTTTTGAGTTATTTTTCTTGTTTGCGAAACAATTGAGTAATATTGAATGTTCTTCTCTTCATCATTATTTTATAGTCATTACATATAAAATTTTAAAACAATATCTCAATGCAACAAGATTCCATATCTAAAAATAATAATAAAATTAAATTGTTAGACGAACTATTAAATTTGATAATCATTTGATTTTTTAAAATTAAGTTTATTTTCACTTAAATTTTCTGTTAGTTTGTTTATGTTAAAAAATATTTTAATTGCCATAATTTAAAAATAAAAATAAAATTTTAAAACTGTTTTATTTTTCAAAAGATGATTTATACAAAGTAGATAACAAAATCAGAAATTCAAATGTATTTATATGTTTAAATTTTGATTTTCATCAACCAAACTATGTCCTAGTTTTCAAAAACTAGCTTAATGTTTTTTTTTTAAAAAATATTGGCAAGTAGTAGATCACAAAATAAGAATCTTAATTAATTTTAAGAACGAGAAAGAAAAACAAATAGTTTTTTTTTTTTTGAACCCAAAAACAAATAGTTTCCATGTTATTGATATTGACACTCATTTATTGAAACATAACAACTTTAACATGCTTCAAAAAAAAAATATATATATATAACTTTAACCTGTTATGACATTTTTTTTTTTTTTTTTGAAATGGTCACTGCCTTATTTTAAGCTTAAAAAATTAGTTCTCATACTCATATCCCTTATTCATTGATTCTGAGGGGTCAAAATGTAATCTTCTCCCACCCTTATTTATTTATCGTACTAACAAATTAATTTGAAAATGTATGTATTTTAGTCGAAAAATATAATTTCTACATGTAAATGCTTACTTAAAGTTCCCTTGAATTTGGATGGATATTAATTAGACTAATGAAGTTTGACATAAAATACTTACTATGAAGAATGTTCACTGCCTGGTATAAATTTAATTAGCATTTTTTAAAACGTCAAAACTTTTGTAGTTTAAAACATCACACCTGCCTTAATTGAATGTTTGGGTCCATTTACATGTATCAACTATTTTCACTGTATAACCAAATCTTACAATATTTAGTTGTAAAAAAAATTCGTAATAAAATATTTTTTAAGTAGAAGACTACCTCAATTAAATCTTAACTTTTTAATTTTTCATCCGTCTCTTGAGCACTAAGTCAAATTATAATTTGGTTATAACATACATCTGAACTAATTTTCTAGATGTTATTTGCATTTGAATTTATCTATGATAAGGGTTATGTTATTGTAATAAAGTCTCTTTTTTTTCTTTTTTCTTTTATCTATGATAAGGCTTGTGTTATTGTAACAAAGTCTTTAATATAATTGAAAAGTACAGATTTATTTCATACTATTTAATGCAAATGCCTCTAATTTTTCTTGAAGAAGCCATAAATTTCAAACTCGAGACCTTGTAGAGTAACACCTTATATGAAATCCAAATCATAACATCAATGTTTTCCTTGAAAAAACCCATGCATTTTCAGATCTTGGAAACTTTGATACATGAAAAAACAACAAAAACAAAAACAAAAAACAAAAGAGAGTACAAACAAATGGAAAACTACCTCAAAAGGTGTAGAATGTCTTTTGGCAAGAGATGACAAATATGAAAGAGCAACTGAGATATTGGCGCGGCTCAATCAAACTCAACTCACCGCATGCACGTCGACCTGCAGCTAATGCAACCGTGCTTAGCTTGCAGGTACTCGATCTGAGTGAACCGGGCCAATATCACAACAACTATTTCAAGCTAAACAAACTCACAAAGCTCCATAGAGAGCGTTGAATAATGGAGGAGAAAGAGAGAAGGGAGATTTGTTGGAGTGGGGAATGTTTGAGGAAAGATTGGAATTTAAGAGAGAGTGGTGTGGGAGAAGGGGAAGGGCATTAAAGGCAATGGACAACCAAAACCTTCCAAAAGGACCAATGCATTCAATGAGGATCAGAAAAGCTTGTGCAGCCAGCCATGGATATTATTATTCCCACACACACTAACTCTTTTCAAAAAAATTTCAAAAACTTATCAATCAAAAGGGAAATTAATTAATGGGAAAATATAAACCCTAAAAAAATTAATGGCTTGTGTGTTTACTTCCATTTTCAAACTTGTTCATCAGATATTTTGATCCCCACTCTCTCCTATGCATTTTCTGTTGGCTTCTTTTTAGGTTCATTTTCATTCAAATAGACATACTTTATTAATTGTGTTCAACTTTTTTGTTGGTATATAGCTGCTGTTTTCATAATTTCTCAACCACACACACCCTATATTTTAATTAATGGTTAAAAGCTTAGTTGTGTTAAATATAAATAAAACAGTTCTACATTAGTTAGATAAGATCATACGAGAACAACAATCTCTATTGATATATGTGACATTTTGGATGAAACAAAAAACAAAGTCATGCTGGTTTTATGTTCAAAATGTACAATATCATATGTAAAAATTTTCTATGGTCGATTGTGTTAACAAGTAGTATCAGAGTTATACTCCTACTTAGCATGTCTCTAAAATTTCTTATCATAGAACAATGAATTTAGGAGCATTGAAAATAAAAATAGCTACAGTATTTAAGAGTTTAACATTGAAACTAAATATATGAAGATATATATAATTGAATTAGAAGTGAGTTTGAACTAAATGAAAATGTAATGGTGACATAAAACTTTTTGTTAGTAAATTTTATGATAACTAAATGAAAATGTAATGGTCACATAAAACTTTTTGTTAGTTTTTATGATTTGGGTTATTTTCAAATATTAGGTCAATTAAGGGGTAGTTTGGGGTGGAGAGAAAGTGTGGGGGAAGGGATGAGTTGGTTTCCATCCCTTCGTTTGGCCCACAGACTTGGGCAAGTTAGCCCAAGTCCGCGCGTAGGGCTCATGCGCTCAAGTGAGCTTTAATTTTTTTTTTTTAATTTTTGAATTTATTATTATTTTTTATATTTAATTTATATATATACATATATAATTATTTACTTATCAAATAAATATTTATTTTTTATTTTTAATGGGATTTTTATAATTACATGTTTATTTATAGTATCTAATCAAAAGAAAATTGTCCTAGGCAAGACTCAAACCTCAACCATTTTAATTATCAAGAATTAAAGTTAACATTTTCAACCAACTAATCCATTTAACCTAATATATTATAATTATAATTATATATTATTATAAAATATATTTTCTTAAGATTTTAAAATATATTATTTAGTCATTATTAATATATATTTTTTCTAAAAAAAAAAAAAAAAAACTATTTGATCATATTGATTGTATTAAATTTCAATTTTAAATTTAATTTAAAGAATAAATGAAATAAAATAAATTTTAAAATTCCTTTTTTTTTCAATATTGTTTTATTATTATGCTCTTAAAAAATATTAACAATTATTATGTATTTGAAATTTATTATATAAAAGTATACATGATAGATATTGACTTTATAATTTATTATATAAAAGTATATATGATCAATATTTGGTATTTGTTTTATACCATATATTTTAAATTAATTATGTTTTGTTTGTATTTAAAAATTAAATAACATTACTAAATAATTAAACTAGTTAAATTTTTATATTTTATTCTAAATCACTTGTGTTAAGTTTTTAAACTTAATTTTTTTATGTATAATATTATAAGGGAATTTACCTTGGGTAGCAACTTTTATCTCATCTATTACATTTATAGCATTTTCCTTAAAATAATTCATACATAGCACATTTCAAACGCATGTTTCTATTTTCCAAGTTTACCCCTCATTCTTCATATTTTTCTTTTTTCAATATGATTTCCTTCCTTCTCTGCAACTTTCCATCATTCATATTTTTCTTCTTCTTCCTTCCTCGTTCAAGTTTCTTTTTCTTCTCTTTCAATTGCTCTAGAAACTTTTTCTCTTCTTCCTTCCTCTTTTTTGAAGGTGTGGTTTCATAAGGTTTTTTTTCGTTCAAATTCGGAGCAAAACTCCACCAATCAGATGAATCTCTAACACTCTAGAGTTCTAAATTCTTTCA
>JBBMKA010000015.1:6722778-6741251 GCA_037833695.1 Sechiopsis laciniata
ACCGATATGTCCAATTTTGTGCTAAAAAACCGATCCGATCCATTGGATTGGATTGGTTCGGTTCGATTTTCGGTTTTTTGTTGCACCCCTAGTCCCATAAACATCAATGTCTGGATCTTCTGGAGACAAAAATTATATTTTAACCTTGTTATAAATGAAATAGAAGGCTAGAATTTAATATTTGTCTCTAGAATTTAATATCCTAATAGATTAATTATTTAAATATCTAACATGTAAACTTGTTTATCCAAAAATAAATAAATAAAATAGTTAGTTAATGTATCTCATAAATCACTAAATTCTATTTTTTATATTTATCCAATAAACAATAATAATTAATAGATCTCATATATTTATTCCTCTAGGTTTCTCATAGAATAAACTAATTCCCTAATTAATTTAAACACTTCAAATTAATAACTCAAACAAAATTAATTAAATTAAATTCCTTAATCAAATATACATTTCACTAACTTTTACTCATATTTTTTTTATATATTGTCATGAGATCTCTTTTTTATGGGACGGAATATCTATTTTGGGATTAATGAGCTCTAATATCATATTAGAGAATATGAGCTAACTCATATCTCTTTTTATATTGTTATGAGGTCTCCACTCTTTTCGATATGAGTTCCTTAACAAAATCATGATTGTTGCCTATTTGTACTCGTGCACCTCAAAAGACTTCTTCATAGCCAAAAGCCCATAACTCACTCAAGTTTCAAATCAAAACTGCATAAAATCATCCTAGTTAATATTATTACTAATCTATAATAGTGTTAACAAGAGAGATCGATATTTCGTGGTTCAATTTTTATGTAAACTATTTGCATGGTGATCTGAATTCATATGTCTCCACATGAATAATACATCATCCATGTACTACATACCATTCAGGTTAATCACTTGAACATGATCTGTTTGTATATCCACTACACATTGTTCAAGTATTTATTAAATAACACAATAAAATATAATTCTTAAATAAATTAGTCATTTATTATTAGTGAATTAAATTATTTTTGTTTATATAATACGAACTTTAGGGGGAAAAAAACTCCAAACTATGAATATAAGCAAGAATCCAGAGATAGAAAATGGAAGAAATTTTGAAAAAATGAAAAAATCAGAAATGATTTAATATCGTGTTTACAAGTCAAAAAAAATAGAACATTAAAATATAGTGTTATTCATATTAAATCACATAAGTAGATATTATTATTTAGATCATGTCTAAAAGATGATTTTGTATAAAATTCAAAATAGAACATTATATATAGAAAAAGATAAGGTTGGAAGAAACAGAACCCGTCTTTTGCATTTGTTTTGATTTCTCTTCTTTCTTTACCAATGGCGACGCCTGTGAAAGTGTACGGACCGCCGTTGTCCACCGCCGTGTCCAGAGTGCTCGCCTGTCTTCTCGAGAAGGACGTCAAGTTTCAGCTCTTACCGGTGAACATGGCCAAAGGAGAGCACAAGAGCCCCGAATATCTCAAGATTCAGGTACATTTTCAAATTTCTTCTCAAACGCTCTGTATAGCTCTCGTTTTACTCATTGATTTCCGATTCAACAGCCGTTCGGCCAAGTTCCGGCGTTCCAAGACGAAAGCATATCACTCTTCGGTAATTTACCTTCTATTCTCGCTCTTTCGATCTACCGATTGAAATTGTTCGATTACAAACCCTAGGGTTTCGGATTGTTTGATTTTGCGTAGAATTGAGCGCAATCTGCCGCTACCTTTGTTCATCTACGTTTGTGTGATTCGCTGTTTTGACCTTCGAATTTTATCTTCTGAATTTGAAATTGTTCGTCGATTACAAACCCTAGGGTTTTGGATTGTTTGATTTCGCGCAGAATAGAGCGAAATCTGCCGCTACATTTATTCATCTTCTTGTTTGTTCATCTACGTTACGTTTGTGTGATTCGATCTTTCGATCTTCGAATTTCATCTTCTGAACTTGAAATTGTTCGTCGATTTCAAACCCTAGTGTTTCCGATTGTTTGATTTGGCGCAGAATCGAGAGCAATCTGCCGGTACGTTTGCGAGAAGCACACGGAGAAGGGGAATAAAGGACTATACGGACTGGATCAGTTAGGGAAAGCTTCGATCGAGCAATGGATCGAAGCGGAGGGGCAGAGCTTCAATCCGGCGAGTTCGATTCTGGTATTTCAGCTGGCATTTGCTCTGAGGATGAAGATTCCACAGGACGAGAAGGCGATTAAGCAGAACGAGGAGAAGCTTTCGAAGGTGCTCGATGTTTACGAGCAGAGGCTGGCGCAGAGTCGGTTTCTGGCTGGAGATGAGTTCTCGTTGGCCGATCTTTCTCACTTGCCAAACGCTCATTACCTGGTGAATGTGGCGGACAGGGCGGAGCTTTTCACGTCGAGGAAGAACGTGGAGCGGTGGTGGAATGAGATCTCCGGCCGGGAATCTTGGAAGGAGGTGGTTGAATTGCAGAACCAAAAATCTTCGTGAGTTTTTTTGTTTTTTGCATTTGATTGAGTGGCTTTGAATTTGCTGGAATTAAATGGTTACTTGATCGAGTTGTGTTCTTCGTTTTCTAAGTAAAATTATAGTCGCAAATATTTTGAATGATCATAGATTAGTCTTTTGTGAATTTCTTTCTCTCAATCTTACAGCCACGTTATGCTGGTTGTAAGCTATATTTAATCCGTTGTTACCTAACTCAAACTATCACCGGTTAAAATTTAGAGCAACTTTTATTTTTTTATTTATTTATAAAACAAGGGTAACCATGTCCGACTATCCGTCTCTAGGCCAGGCATCGGAGACATCGAAAGAGTAATGTCACAGGTGAGTTTTGAACTCTAGACCTTGAGGCGAGCATATCCTCAAAGTTTTCAACCATTGCGTCATCTTTTGACGACAAAAACTAAAAAATTATAACTAATTAGATTGAGAGTAACTTAGTGGATGATGTTCTTATTTATTTAATGTTAAAGGTTGGTTCATTCCTTGTCATTTGTTGAATTAAAAAAAAAAAAAAAAAAAAAAATATATATATATATATATATATTGGAAATATCCATTTTATTAAATTTAATATCCTGCCAGTTTTCTAAATGTTTGTTTAGTGAATTTATGTATTTATTAGTAAGTTATACCATGAAATTAAACTGTAAAAAAAACATAAATATAAATAATGCATGTTTGCATGTTTTGCTACATGAATAAGTGTTTATGGAGAGCCTCCAAAGATGATTTTGGTTACAAATTCTTCTTTTGTATGCAAGTTAAATAAGGCTAGGCATGATTTAAAACAAGCTCCACACGCCTTGATGGAAAGATTAAGAACTTTCCTTCGTACTCTTGGTTTGTCCATTCAAAAATAGATTCCTTTGTAATAGTTTCTCAACAAAATAACCATCATCACTATATTCTAATATGCCTAGATGATACAGTGATTACTAATGATAATAAGACTATAAATAATTTATTGGATTGTTACACCCAAATTTTTCGTGAAAGGATTTGGGAGTTAAGAGTTAGTTTATGGCATTGAAAGTTTGACACCATGACCATAATGATCATCAAAAGAAGAAACAACTCTTGAGTAAGCAACAATTTTCGGTACTTGGCCTCGAAAACATAAAATCATTTAAATTCATGTAGTTTTTCATTAATCGTTTTTATCCCAAGTTCCTGAAACAAATAATAACTATGATAGAATGTGACATAAAAATTAAAATCAAGTTAAAGGACAATTGAGGAAAATAAAAAACGAATATATCAAAGAGGTGAGGTTAATGGTGCTAAATCTAAAATAGAAGATTTGGCTCTCATTTGCTAAAGTAGCATCCACCCTAGATACAGTAGACAAAATAGTCGAAAATAACTAGGAATACATGTCATATAGTTTGTGGTAACAAAGTCGACCTACTTGGTGGACGATGAAAGAAGATAGTAACTCATGTTGCTTGAAAAAAGCAGCAATACAAACCAACAAAACAACCCTCTGATCATCAAACCCCACAGTAATAAGGTCGGAAAAAAAAAAAAAAAAAACTAAATAAACTAACAAATGGAAAACAATGAAGCGAGAAAAATCACGTGCTAGCATCTGAAACTTGAAGGAAATCAGACTATCTAGAGGTATCTAAACAAATATCTTGAATATTTTTACAAGTGTTTTTAAAAAATCAAACTGAATTGTGCAAATTCTTAAAAAATAGTTTTTGACAATTCGTATTTATTTTTTAAATTTGACTTGGAATTTAAAGCTTTTCCTTAAGAAAAATAGAAATAATTCCAAATATAAGAGAAAACAAATACAATTAAAAATTTTAAACATAAAAATTAAATGGTAATTAGTTGTAAGGAACTCTATAATATCAATAGACAAGGATGGATATTAAATAGTAATTAGGGATATTTTAATATTCATGAAAGGGTTGAAAAATGAAAATCTTATTACTTGGGCCTCAAAGACCTCTTCTTGGCTTTACAAAATAGGAAATATACATATAAGACAGTTGAGTTTGGATTGGAGAGTTAAGAAAGTGATGCTCAAATCTTATTACTTGGGACTCATATTTTCTACAAATTTAGCATGCAAAATCTTGAAATTAATCTGAAACAGTAATATTCTCAAACTAAATTCAATCCCAGCTAGTAAGTAACTAACAACTGAAAAAGAAAAGAAAATTAAAACAATATTACCAAACCGTCCTCACAGCCCCTCAAAATGATACACCCGGCAGGGAAGATAAACATCCGATGATGAGCAGAGCAGAGCTGACTTGTCGGATAAAACCCACCGAACCCAGCCGAATTTTAATCTGACCCATAAAAAAAGAAAAAAAAAAGAACATTCTTTCGAATATTCCTATGCCAATTCCATTTTTCATCCCTTTTTAAACCCCCAACCCAAAATCCAAAATCCAAAATCCAAAATCCAAAATCCAAAACCCAAAATTGGTTTACTTGTAACTTTTGATTATGAAATCTTCTTCTTCTTGTCTGTCTCTTTCCGACCAACTTCACCTCCTCGGGAAAGTCGAGGTTTTTAAACTTCATGGTCGTGATAAAGCTTCCCGGAATGTCCTCCTCATTGTTGGAAAATACTTTCCCGGTAACCTACGAATATTACATTACCCTTCTTTTTCTTTTTTAAAAAAACAGTGTTAATTCAATTCATCTCTGTTTTATTCCTTGGCCATTGCTGTTTGTTAGTTAGTTGATCTAATTTAAGTTACCCCAATTCTGCATTTTTAACGAAATATTTATACATGTTCAAAATATTTATATTTATAGTCATTAATAATTTATTATGAATATTCATTGATAAAGTATTATATATTATCGATACAAGATTATTAGAGTATAACTAATAGCAATTATTATAATTATAATTTTTTTTTTTTAAAAAGGGACAATATTGACAATAAATTATTTTCTACATTTGATTAATTTAGTAAGTTTTCTTTGTATTTTTGGGTTAAATCGGTAATATTACATGATTTAACATGGTACCAGGTTTGAAGTCTTAAAATCAGTTTTCCTCTCTAATTAAATTGAATTCTACATCTAAGAAAATTTTCAGATTTTCAAAGTTACTAGCGAGAAAAATTTTAGTTGATATAATTAAATTTATCTAAATTCATTAGATTAAGTTCTTAGGCTGATTGATTATAAGTCTCTATTTCCCCAGACATTTTGGGTTGATTAAAGATTTAACGTTATTCTAACAATTGCCCTTTTGATTCAGCTCGTTTTGTGAGCAGCCTGGCCGTGAATGTTTATCTAAAGGACAAAATTTTCCCCTTTCTAAAAGATGCGCCATTCTCGGTGGTGTACATTCACACAGACGTTCAATGCAGAGAGAATTTCCCAGGAATCTCCAATCTGAAGGCAATTTATGAGGCAATTCCAATCACCATTAAGAACAACATTGAAGCTGTATATTTCGTCCACCCGGCTTTGCAGGCCCGTCTGTTCTTTGCCACCGTCGGGCGCCTCGTGCTCGACGCCGAGTAAGGATATCCTCAATCTTCCTCCCATTGTAGTAAATGGCAAAAAGGCCAAATCTTGAAGATGGGGTTTTTGAAATTTGTGTGTTTTTGACTTGCAGGGTGTACAACAAGGTGAAATATGTGAAAAGAGTGGAGTTTCTGTGGGATTATGTGAGAAGGAAAGAGATGGAGTTGCCTGAATTTGTGTATGATCATGATGAGAAATTGGAGTTTTGTTCTGTGATGAAGAACTCTGGTTTGGAGAATGATTATCTGCAAGTCTTCTCGGCCTTGCCGTCTGTGGATTCTGCGGTTTCGACTTACTCCATGAGGTGTTTTGCTTGAGGATGAAGAACAAAACTTTTAATGTTGTAATTAACTAAGTTATAGACATTAGTTTGGTTTTTTATGAGCTTTTCTTGTGAAGAAAGGAACAGTTTGTACTTCACAGGAGAAGCAGTGGTAATTTAGAGGTTTAAATGAAGAGTTTAGTGGATTTTAAACTATATTGATGTTCATCTTTGAACATAATATTTGCTCATGTCAGATTTGTAAATAAAGAGGATTAAAAAACGAACAAGTTTAAGTAAAGTAGAAGAGTTTGATGGGAGGAGGTGGGGATTGTGTTTTGCGTGGGCTGAATCTGATGCAAAATGGACACTTTCTCAATAATGATAGTAACAATGGATTTGATTTTATTATAAATATGAAAGACTACATTAAATTATATTCAGCCTTTCCTAAATATGGTTGAATAAAAAAAAGATTCAATCAAAGATAAAATCGAACAAACCTTATTTGAGGTAGTTAAAAAAAATACTAACACAAGGAATCAATATGGTTTGGTTGAGTTCTATGATTTACCCAAATTGATATTAAGTTCAATAGTGGTTAACTTCCTTCCTTCATTTCTTTTGTACGATAAAAAGTTTAGAGAATTCAATTACAAATTTCATAATTTTTAATACATTCAAGATTTTAATTGAACTATGTTCACTTTGACTCGTTTCAAAATTTTTATTTATTAATTTCATTGATAAATTTATTTTTAAATGGTGTTATTTTCTGTCGAGTCTTTTTTGTTATTTCTTAGATTCAACAGTGATTGTAATAAACTTCAGCCAGTTATTTGGTTAAACTATGCTCATTGTGTATATATTTTTTAGAAAAAAAAGCCTTTGTCCTTGGAAATACATACTCCTAATAACCCGTTCGAATTAAATAAATCAGTTAATAAACATTCTATGTACATTATTTAACAAGAACCTATATAAGCAGCTTTGAGATGTAGCTTGTTACATTCGGCACTAAACTTTGAAGGTCGATCATATATGTTTTTATATGCTGATTTTATCATAGTTAAAAAGACTATTAGAATTTATTATTTTTTTTAAAAAAAAATTAGATACACAAATAAAGGAACAATTACACTACATACATTGCCACTGATTTAGGTTTGTTTTTATTTCTTCTTCTTTTAGATCTACAGAATTTGAGCGACTTACAAAACAATTACCATCAAGCTTTGCTCAATATGTCAAAAAACTTTTGGCCCAATACAATGTGGACACTGTAAATGGAGAAAGGGGGCCTACAGGCTACACAGACAATGTTGAAAAATAAAAAAAATGTAAGAATAAAAATTCTTGAATTTGCAATTCTAACTCTCACTAAATTACATATTCTATAAATAACAGGAAAAATCTGGACAGAACATGTTTGTTCAAAAAATGCATTTAGTGAACTCATAATTGAGTTGGTAATACCATAGAATCTATATCATCTGGGAATTCAGAACATTCATCCTTCATATGTTTGCTCAACCTTCTTAACTCTACACGTATATTAGCGATCTGTGGGTGTATCTGGTCACCAACTACAAACACATGAACCTGACTTTTCAATTCAATCCAACTACAACCTGGATCCTTATTCACCCCTCGAAGTTTCATCGCCCTTCTTACCCGTTCGACATCATCCGACCTTCCCATAGCAGCATAAATACTAGACAATAACACATAAGCAGATGATTCTTCTGAACCTAACTCCATTAGTTTCTCACCTGCATATGCTCCCAATTCATAATTACGATAGTTTCGACATGCTCCTAACAAGATACGCCATAAGTACATACTGTGATCGATAGTTGCAGATTCTATGAACTCTTTAGCTTCTTGTAGCTTACCTGCACGACTCAGAATATCTACCATGCAAGCATAATGCTCGACTCTTGGAATGATGCCAAACTCATCCAGCATCATCTTGAAATAGGCCTTACCTCTTTCCACCAATCCCATGTGGCTGCACGCGGAAAGAATGTTCACAAAAGTAACATAGTCGGGTTTTGTGGTGCCTTGCCGCATCTCTTCGAAGAGTTCAAGAGCTTTAAGACCCTCTCCATTTTGAGAAAGGCCAGATATCATTGCATTCCATGACACGATATCTCGAGTAGGCATCCTCCTAAAGACTAGATTCCCATCTTCTAAACTACCACACTTCGCATACATGGTTGAAAGAGCGCTCCCTATTGGAACTTCAAGATTAAATCCATACTTAATTGTACGGGCATGGACTTGTTTGCCTTGTTCTAAAGCAGCAAGGCTTGAACATGCTCTCAAGACACTAGCCATAGTTAGCTCATTGGGCATAATCCCTTCCAACTGCATTCTACAATACAGAGTCAGAGCAATTTCACTTTCACCATTTTGAGCGTATCCTCCAATCATGGAAGTCCACAAAACAATATCCGGTTCTTGCAAATAATCGAATCCCTTTCGAGCATCAACTAGGCTTCCACATTTAGCATACATATCAACCAAAGCTGTCATAATATAGATCTGGGATTCATATCCCATTTTCAAGGAATATCCATGCATTTGTTTCCCTTCTACCAGAGCAGCTATGTCACTACAAGCATTGATCACCCCAACAAAAGTATACTCACTTGGCATATTCCCAATAAAATGCATATAAGAAAACAACTTCAAAGCCTCATGTGAATCCCCAGCTTGCGCATAGCCAGTAATCATAGCAGACCATGTAATCGAATTCTTATCACCAGACAATTCAAATGTTTTAAGCGCATCATCTAAACACCCACATTTAGCATACATAGTAACAAGAGCATTCCCCACAGAAACAATCGATAACAACCCATTTTTAAAAGCAAGACAATGAATTAGCTTACCATAATCAACAAGTTCCGCAACCGTCAATGCACTAAGCACACTGGTATAGATAAACTCATTATGAGTCCCCTCTTCACAACGCATCAAAGAAAACACCTCCCAAGCCTCAAAAGTCTTCCTCTGCATCGCATACCCCGAAATCATAGTAGCCCATGAAACCGAATTCCTCTCCGGCATTCTGTCGAACACCTTACGAGCATCCATCAGAAACCCAATTTTACAATACATATTCATAACCGAACTGCCCACAAAAACATCATAAAAGCTAGAAGTCTTAATAGCAAGCGCATGAGCCTGTAAACCCCCTAACGTTTCAACCAAATTCGAAGCAGCCGTGAAAACCCCAGCAAAAGTATGAGCATTGGGCAGAGTGTTCTCCGCCCTCATTCTCTGAAAAAGCTCCATCACAATCGAAGACCCAATGGGTCCTTGTTTGGAGTAGCCATTGATGAGGCAATTCCATGAAACCACGTCTTTGTTGGCTATGCTCTCGAAGACTAGCTTGGCTTTTACAAGGGTTCCGCATTTAGCGTATAAATTAACAAGACTGTTGGATAAGTAAACTGAAGAAAACGAACCATTTCTGAGGAGTTGAGCGTGAATGGCTTTGCCGTTCTGAAGATCCTTTTGGTTTGTGTAGCGTAAAAGCGAACTGAAGAAGGAGCGTTGCTGAGGAAGAAGAAGAGGAAGATTCATCAACTCTGTTTCGATTTCAAATTGGGGTGAAAATGATTTAGTATTATGGCATTTGTTAGTCGGCTGGGCCATTGTTGGCCTGTTTTACTTGTGGCCCAAATTTAATTGGGCCGGCCTGCAAAGTTTGCTAAATAAATGCTCAAGATTATATAGAAGGGGAAAGAGACAACTACATAAATGGCTAGAAATTAGAAACTAATTAAGTTCATGACTACTAATCATTATACTTTAAATTTATGTTCTTTTTTTAATTATAAATTTTTTATAAATTTTTATTAAGGGAATCGATTAACAATTATACCCCTCCTACATTTCTTAGGAGTTTTTTTAACCTATTTTAAATAGATTATTTTGTAAATACTTTTGAATCTAGAAAAATCTAAAACATAATAAATAATATAAAAAACTTTAATCAAAATAATTAAAGTTGACAATTTAAACTTTTGAAAATATACCGTGAAACCTGAGATTTTGAAAATTTAAACTTTGTAAATAATTTTGAAATATTGTTCTTAACGTTGACAAAATATTGCTATTAATCATATTTAACCACATAATTATTTAGTAAATTAAAAATGGTTTGGAAAAGTAACTCAACATTAAATGCACGATTTTTAGAAAGATGAAAAGTCTATTCTCCATTGTTTCACTACTACAATTATAAGAATAGATGATGGGCTAAGAAGATTATAAAAAAAAAAAAAAAAAAAAAAAAACGGAAGAAAAGATGGCGGGCCAAATATGTCCGCCGTTAATTGTTAACGGTGGCGGGCAAATATGCCCCCCATTAATTACTTTTGGTGGCAGGCATTATAAGCCCTAGAAAAGCTTTTTTTTTTTTTTTCCTTTTTTCTTCCTTCGACAGAAACACGCCATTCTTCTCTGCTCTTTCTCTTTTCCTTTTCTCTTCCCAAACTTAGGGTTTCATTTCTTTTCACAAGTTTGACTCATTTCTTCGGTAACTCTCGCTCATATTCGGCATTTTTTGACCAATTTGAAGCTCACAACTTCGGGTTTCATTTCTCCCTTAACTTCGAAGCTCACAAATTTGAAGTTCACAAATTTTGGGCTTCATTTCTTCTTCAACTTTGGATATTTCTTCATAAATTTGGTAATTTTTTTTCATAGTCCCTACCTTTTTAAAACTATTTTTAGGTCATTTATGTTGTAATCTATCCATATTTCAGGATTTGGTAAGTGAGATTTAGGCGGAGGAAGCGCTAAAGTAGGTCGTAGGCGGTGGATTTGATGTTGTGTTGGTTACGGGTGATGATTTTTCTGATAGGGGTCAGCGACGAACGTCGACGAAGAGTGCGTCGTTGAGGAGGAGGGCGGCGTGGGTGGTAGAGCAATGGCGATGAAGACGGCAAGGCGGTTGAAGATGTGAAGGGTAAGGATGGGGTAGTACATGACGGATGAGGGATTCGATTTGGAGAGGGAAGCGACGGAGCCATTGGAGATTTGAAAAAATTAGGATTGATGGTATTGGTGGTGGGCAAAGATCCCTGCCATAAAAGAGTATTGGTGGAGGGCATTGAGCGCCCGTCATTATATAGTATTGGTGGCGGGCTTTTGTATCCACCATCAATTGTCTACAATGTCATCAATATTGGTGGTGAGCTCATGCGCGCCTCAATAATTTGGTTTTAGGAAATCAATATCCAAGATTCAATATGGTTTAAGATCAACTTACCCAGCCTTGTTCAAATCTTTTTATGCAATAATGGACAGCTTTAGTGTTGAGGGTTTTGGATTCACGACAAACTAGTGACGACAGCAGGAGTTTTGCGGCGTGATGGTGAGAGGCGGTGGAGCTTCGCGGTGTGATGGAGAGAGGTGGCAGAGCTTTGTGGTGTGATGGCGAGGGGTGGCAGGCTTTGCAGTTGGCTGGAATGAAGTGAAAGTGGGAAAGGGAAAATAGGGGTTATCGTTGGGTGTGTGCGTGAGGAGAGAAGAAGATGAAGTTTAGGGTTTGCCCATTGTGTATTATAATGGTTGGGTCTTTTGTAAAATGGTTAAAAGGAATTTACTTTAAAAAAAAAAAAAAAGAATAGGATTGTACATATTTGAATATAAAATAATATCTTGAAATTCTATGTGTTTAAAAAGAATATCTTGTCCTTGATTTAAGGAATTTGTTGACTTGAAGTTAAAACTAAATATAAAATCTTGTGTTTTTATTAAAAGATAATTCAAATAATCACAGTAAAATTAAAAATCCTATTTAAAACTTACATAAAAATCTAGATGCTACAATATTCTCAACTAAAAGAACTTTTGTCCTCGAAAGTAAAAGAAAAGAAAGTTAAAGATATAAATAATTCAGGAAATGAAATCGTATCTCGCTCTCACGCTCTCAGGTGGCTGCTTCTACTCTCGAGCTACGCCAAAGAACTTTAACTATTGGAATTTATTTCTTGCGTATAACTTTTCGATCCCAAGCTAGGATTTGCATAGGCTTCTCTTCAAAGGTGAGATCAGCATTGAGTTTAAGTGGCTAAAAATTAAGCACATACGACAGATCTAAAATTATGCACCGCATATATAGTCCCTACAACTTATCAGTATGTGCTATGTTTGTACATCCACTGTACATCGTGATTTAAGCACATGCAACGGACCAGTCACGTAATGGACGAAGCATAGAAACTTTGCCTAGTCATCCTTTATTACTACTTAGTTTCGTAACTTTGCCTAGTGCATTTTGTTTGGGGATTTACATCATTGGTTTTGCCCAAGTGGATTGCCTACATATGTATATGTAAGACTGAGACCCCATATATGCTATGTGTTTATCCGTTATTTGTTGTGTTATATCTGTTAATCTTGTTTGGAATGTGTATGTACGTATTAATTAGATCATTAAAAACACTCTCCGCTTGCCCCCCCCCCCAAATATGTGCCCCTATATCCCCTCACATTGCTTATGTTTTTCGAAATTATGTACCACATATATAGTCCCTACAACTTATCAGTATGCATTATGTTTGTACATCTACTGTACATCGTGATTTAAGCACGTGCGACGAATCAGCCACATAACGAGCGAAGCATAGAAATTTTGCCTAGTCATCCTTTGTGACTACTTAGTTTCTGTAACTTTGCCTAGTGCATTTTGTTTGTGGGTTTACATCATTGATTTTTCCCTAGTGGATTGCCTACTTATGAATCTGTAAGACTGAGACTCCATTTATGCTATGTGTTTATCCGTTCTTGTTGTGTTATATCTGTTAATCTTGTTTGGAATGTGTATATACACATGAATTGGATCATTAGAAACACTGTTTGCTTGCCGTAATTTTTTATCGACGTAATTTTTTTTTTTGGTGATCTGCTAGCCAACTCCCCATATCTTAGGGATCTCTTTCTAACTAACTATTATTAGTATTTTATTTTTGCAATATTATAAAATAAAAAGTGGTTAATTATGCTTAAATTTAGGGAAAATAGTTAATTTTCTCTTTTTTTTTTGTAAGACAATTAATTAGAAAACCACTGAAGGATAGTTTAGGAGGAAATCATTTATCTTTCCCTTTGATTTGTTTTTTAACCATTCATTTAAACTTTCATACAAAGTAGGCATGCCCTCTATTATTTCTCAAAATCGAGCTATTTTCTACCATTTCCCAAAGAAAAATTGCTGCACCAAAAAGTAAAAAATAAATTTTGGTGAAGTTAGTGATGGATTTCTATGGTTGAGTTTATTCATTATTATTATCTTTTAAAATTTACTATGGGAGATTAGGAAACTCTGCACAGAATTTGTTTATGTTAATACATTAGTATGTCACTTGAGGTGTACTTACTTTAAATCTATATAGTATATATATATATATATATATATGGTTGGAGTTGGTTCCACTTATTTTAACTTTTACATAAATAGGTCTATAAAATTGGATGATTTTTTTTTTTATTTCTATAAATAAAATTAGGACAACTCTTATGGATCAGCAGTGGTTTATAAGTTAGAAAAAGAAAAAGTATTTGATCTAATATGGTACAGAAGAAGATAAAACAAATGAGACTAACAATTAATGAAAAACACTTCAAGAATGAAGAGTTTTTAAAGAGGTTTAAATTAAAAACAACTTTTAAATGATTAAATGCACATCCAACCTCAAAATATGTTTATGCCATGCAATAATTTTAGGACACTTTTAGAAAATGCTAGCAATATTGACACTTCATTTTGAAGAAATGTTTATATCATAGTTTTCTTTTCCTAAATTATCATGACATGACACACTTTCTTTTTCTAATAATTCTAAGCACATTTTTCTCCTTCTCCATTTTAATAATTTGTTTTCAATCTTTTACTGTTGACCTTCGCAAAATCAAAAGATTAACAGTAAAAGAAAAAGAAATTAATGATGATAAAATTCACCATCAATTAGAGGATCCCACTAGGAAAGAAAGGTTTTGTCTTCTTCTACATTCTCTATTAACAAAAGTAGACAGCCAACTTTATCATTAAGGTGTTGACAAAACATTTCTCAATGGTGAGTTAAAAGAACATTTTTTTAATATATATGACCCAATATCAAGTTAAGAAAAGAAGATCCTTATATGCATGCAATGATCCATTTTTGAAAGCTTATTGTAAAAGTTATTATATTTAAGTATATCTCTTAAGGTTTTATAGTGAAACACCACTAATTCTCGAGTAAAAGTTTGTTGAGTTTGGAATCGTACAAATCCCAAATTGTATGTCACCTTTGATTTTCATGATTCTATATAATTTTATTGTTGTCACAAAGATATTTCATATCATAGCATGACAATAAAATGTTAATAATTTAATGCATTATAACTAGTTATATGATACATTTTTCTTTCAAGATAAGATCTCTATAGTGCCTACCCTATTTATTTATTTATTATTATTCAAGTCATTTGAGTCCAATTTGATTGGGAAAATTGTAAAACTGGGGTCATTGCAAAAAGTTATTGTACAAAAGTGTACTTTTATACATATTTAGCAAAAGAGGGTATTTTTCTTGTCTTATTCGGCCATCGATGAGCATAAGTGGGGTCCACCCCCATCTTAAATACAAAAAATGGTACATGGGTGAGGTCCACTCATTATAAATATTAAAAAAATGAAGAATTTTGTAGTTGAAATTACAAGACAAAAAGGAAAAATGGATGAAAAAGAATAAATTAATGAAGAAGAAGAAGAAAGGAAGAAGACCTAACCTTTTTCTTAAGGGAAAAAAATAGTAAATGACTACTTTTGACTACTTTTTCCAAAATAAATTTTTTCAATTTTTAAATGGGTGTCTCTTTTTTATGAACGGCAGGAGAGGGGATTTTTTGGTCCCATAAATACCTTTTTATTATTTGTCTTCCACTAGTGTTATTATAGAGGTTGTACTAGTATACATTCATACCAAGAGTTAGGCACATCGACTTTTCAAGGATACAATAATGGTTATACATCTCTATACTTTGCCATTGTTATTATGGAGGTTGTATCAGTACACACGGATGTCAAGAGTTAGACATGTTCGCCACTCATTAGTTAATTTTGGAGTCGTACCATCTAAGATATGTATGCTTTTCCTAATCATTACGTTGCATTGTGTTTCAAAACAAACATCCGTTCTTTTAAATTGATGGGTATGTAAGGATATGTAAGCGGATGAATAATTGATAGAGGTCCTACAACTATTTTTTTTTTTTTTCAATTTTGAAGCAACCTTACGAAAATTATTGAATATTCTGAACGATTTCTATGGTGATATTTTTTTAATTATCTTTTAACTTTGATTTTTTAGTTATTTTTTAAATTCCTAAAAGATAGCTTTGATCCGTCTCTTTCCTTTTTAGATTTTGAAAATAATATTTAAGAATTTTTAAGGTGGTTATAAAGAATCTAAAATAAAACTTATTAATCAATCAAAAATTAAATTAATAGAGGAGGGTACAATCGTCAATTATAATCTATTTATATAATTAATTAATAAAAAATTTAAGTTTTAGACAATTATTTAAACTTTTTAAAAGTGTACACATTTATTTTTTTAGTTTTATAAAAGTAGTTATGTCCTTAGTTAATCCTTTTCTGATGCAGATGAGAAAGAGTAAGGGCATGTTCGGCCCGTAGATATGGGAAGAGTTAGGAAAGAATGTGGGCCAATTTTGCGTTTGGCCCACGGAGTTATAAATCTTCTTTAATTCGGCGTGTGGGCTCCTTACGCTTGAAGTCTGCATTTTTTTTTTTTTAGTTACTTTTCCATTCCAAATAAACATTCCCCTTTTAAATTTTTTAATGTTTTTTCCATATATTATTTTTTAACTTTTCTTAAACATTTTCACTTATATATGTTTTGAAATCAACATTTCCATATTCTTATACATTTGATTTTCTTTCCTTTTTTATAGTTATTTTTTATTTTAAAAAAAATATTTTTCTTTAAATGTTTTATTATTACATATTTATTTAAAATGAAATTATCAAAATTAAGATTCAAACTTATCAATATCTTAAATCAAAATTTGAAGTTGATATCTATTTCAAAAAGTAATAATAATAATAATAAATTTGATATTCATGATCAACTTATTATTCTTTTTTTTTTAACAAACCAACTCATCCATTTAACTTATGTAATTATATTTATTTATTGTATTAATTATGAGTCGTTTTCTTTTAAAATATAATATTTATCATGTCTTTTTTTAGATATAACAGTCATTTAAAAATTATAGCTAATATCATCCACCAACTCATTCATTTAACTTATATGACTATTTTATATATTATATTTTATTTATTTTTATCTCTTTTATTTAAAATATATTATTTACCATTTATTTCTTTGATATATCATGTTATTTAACCAATATTTATAATTATTGATGGATTTGTATTTTTAGGAAAAATGTATTTTAATATTTTTATTTATTTATTGAGTATGTATTTTAATATTTTTAAAACTTCAATTTAAATGATATTGGCTTGAGAATTGAGATTTAAGATTAATTATTATATACTATTTATATTTATCATTTTCTTTTAAAATACAATAATTATCTTTTTTTTTTTAAATATACAATATCTTAAAATAATATTTATTTTGGTAAAATACAATAATTCTAAATCAATAAAGTATATTTATATAACTAAACTATATTTTTTTAATTCTCTTTAAAATAAATAAATATGACAAACTAGTTAAATGATAGTTATTTTAAAATAATATATAATAAATAAATAATATATTCAATTATGACTATTATATGAAAAAACTACTAAATATCTATTTTTGTTTTATATATATAACTTATTCTCTTCCCTTCCCATCTCACCAAATATAAATTTATTATCACTCTTCTTTCTTTTCCTTCCCTCCAAACATTAAACTTACTCTTACATCTATTTTCTTCTCATCCCATCCCATCCCTTCCTAGCCAAACATGCCCGAGATGGTGGAGAGATGAGTTTTTTTTTTTCATTTTTAAAATATTTATAACGAGTGGACTCCACCCATGTATCATTTTCTATATTTAAAATGGGGTGGACCCCCACTTATCCTCCAGAACGAGACAAGAAAAATACCCTCTCTTGGTAAATACTTATAAAAGTACCCCTTTTCTACCCTAACTTTTTAAATCACTCCAGTTTTTTGCCCATACCCTCTTTTGCTTGAAACAACTTTTTTTTTAGATTAAGGAGAGGCTTTAGTGATCAGGTGGAAAATTCGACTTAAAATAAAGCCTATAATAGATATTTATTAGGATAAATGTCTAAATTCACTAAAGGACTCCAATTAAAAAAATAAATCATGGTGTGTACTCAAAATCAAACTTCAGTTCAATAGGGGTAAAACCGTAAAATAATTTCCTGATCAGGATTATAAATTCAAAAGATAGCATAAGGAAATTGTTGTAAATTGACCTTCAAGTTGACTTGCTGACCTGCTTCTCCACCTCATCCTTGGGCAAATAAGTGGTGTGGATTTATTATGCATTTTCATCCGTTAGATTACAAGCTGCAATCAATGGTCCAGAACTTTCCTTTTATTTTTCATTTTTGCCTACTGATGTATAAAGGGTTTTTTACCCAAATTTAATAAAATACAGTGGCTGCTGTTCTTCTTCAAAAACTCTAAAATACGACTCATATCTTCAATTTTCTCATCTTTTCTCTCTTGCGTGTTCTTCACTGCTATCGTTAGGTTTTCGATTGTAGCTTTCGATTTGAGGAGATCCATCATCTTCACAGTTGGTATCAGAGCTTCAGAGATAGCAATCAAGATTCATAGATTGAATTTTTTGAAATCAAGAAGACATGACGGCAAGGTTCGAAATCGAGAAATTTGATGGAAAAAGTGACTTTGGGTTATGGAAAAGGAAGATATAGGCTTTGTTGGTTCAACAGAAGGTCGCAAAGATTCTGAATGTCAAAGATGATAAATCTGTGGCTATGACAGAGCAAGAAAAGCAAGAAATGAGCAAAATCGCTCATAGCCCCATTACTCTTTACCTTGGAGACAACGTCTTAAGAAGAATCGGTGAAGTGGAAGGTGCTGCAGAGCTTTGGAAGAAGCTCGATGAGATATATGTTACGAAATCTCTTACATCCAAGATTTATCTCAAGGAAAGGT
>JBBMKA010000015.1:6742353-6763826 GCA_037833695.1 Sechiopsis laciniata
CTAGTGTTTATAAGGTAGGTGGACTACTCCTCTCATTACCAATTGGTTTTGAGATGGATGTCCACACTATCTAATAATATATACAATTACTCAAAATGTCAAATGTGGTTTTCTCCCATTTATTTATTTATTTATTTATTTTTTTTTTTAATCAGGATTTCAACTAGACATTGCTATTTGAGATGAAAAAGTTGGGCAGAGAAGGTTTGGTAGAGGTTTATTGTTAGGTTATGTTTAATATAAAGGGGATAATTAGGTGTTAGGTTGCTAACGAGACAAAAGTGAAAGATCAAGCAAATGAGTCAACTTAATTAAAGATTTGTCAATAAATGGATTGTATTGAGTAATAATTAACATGTATCTTCAACTTATAAATCACATATTCGAATATTTGTCACCCGTACTTTAACTCCATTTGACATATTTATAATCTTAAATTCTCCTCAATCGATTACCTTTTCCAAATAAAGAATTAAAATGAGTGGTAAAATTATTTTTAAAGTGCTATTATTTTATGTTTTGTAAAATATATAAAGTCAAAAAAGATGACCTTAAGATTTGTGACCATAAACAAACATGTAAGAAGTGGGTGAAAAAAGGGGTGAGTGCTATATGTGTTGGTTTCTACTTAGTTGTATATTTTATAGTTTTATGCTAATAATTAGATGAATGAGGATAAGAGAATTTGTCAATTTTGTTTAAATTATTTGGGATTTTCCTCTTGACAAAGTTGTATCCTCGGACTTTGATTGAAAGTCAAAATTTCTATGCATGTAGACCCAACTTTCTTTAATTTCATTTTTATTTGACACGTTAATTTGTGGCCTTTGGACAAATAGTTAACTTCATGAACCATCATGAAGTGGTCAAACAAGGGATTTGAGTGCTTAAAGTGATGGGTTCAATTTATGGTGGCCATCTATCGAGAAATTAATTTCTTATGAGCTTTTTTGTCATGTTATAGATTCAGACGGTATGTCCAGTGACATTAGTCGAGATATACGCAAGCTGGCCCGGATAGTCACAGATATCAAAAAATAAAAAATAAAAAAGTTAACTTCATGACCTAATATTTTGCTTTCACTGGAGTGTAAAAATGCTTTTAGATTAGAAAAACAAAATTTTGAAAAAATTTATAAAGCATTATCATAAGGATGACCATTGTTTTTAGTTTAACTATAATCAGAAGATGTAAGATTCGAACTCTTGATTTTATGGTCATCAGAACACATGTTATTGAGGTAATAAAATCCTTTTCAAACTCTAACCACAAATAATTCATTCTACTAAATTGTTCTTGTGAATTTATACTTTACAACTTTGTTTTTATTTATGAGTTCGAAATTAATCTTTAAGCATATAATTATCTTAGATTGAACTTATTATTTATAAGCATTTTGATCATTTTCAAGACCTTAATTTGACTACTAGCTAGAATCTTACTCTTTAAAACATTTATAGTATAAAAAGTACAGAATAAAAAATAAATCTAAAAATGATGGAAGAGAAAAAGCTTGAACTAGAGAGAATTACTAGTGCTATGAATTACAAAAGCTACTCATGTACTTGTCAATTATCATGCACAGGATTACCTTCTATATATTCCTTGCCTTAAAAAGTAAATGCTTCAACTTTATAAAGTTGTACACTTTTCTTTCTTGAAAGTAACTTTTCTATCAATACAAATAAAAAGTTTCCAAACTTATTTAAAAATAAGTCTAAATTACAAATAGTTTCTCTTACATTTCATAATTCAAATGTAAGCCATACTTTTCTTGTGTGAGTTTTTCAATCAGTAATGATAAAATAGTTGATTTCTTTTCTTGAAGTCATGTTACTTCTTGTTATTAAAATCGTTTTACGAAGAATTTTTCTCTTTGTTAAAATGTCTTTTCTATTTGACTTCTTTATTTTTGTTCGGTCACAATTTGGATTGTGGGTTGAGTCAAGTTAGGTCTTTGAGGATTTTTTCTTTATTTTGTTTATTTGATTAAAGAAAGCTTGTTTAATTTTTTTTTTTTTAAATTATACTGTTTTGAAAACGAAATCTAACCAATAACCTAAATTGATAAATTAATATAAAATTAAAATTAATTAGAGTTTAGAATGTTTATGAATGACATAGGAAAGACATTCTATTAGCTACGTGATTACTAGAAAGCTTTGCTCCTTTTTGGCAAGTGAGTCCATTCTCTCGAAAATCAGATGTGGAGATAGGAAAATTAAAAAAGAAGTTAAATTATCATTTTAATTCTATATTTTGGAATGTTTTATTTTGGTCTCAATGTTTTTTTTTCTTTTTAGAAAGCTTTAAATTCATTCTTAATAGATTTCTTGTCAAATTTCTTTAAGAAAGTTATTATCTATTAAGTTTTTTCTATACATTTAACAAATATATTCTTTCTTTTTTTTAGAATTTGAGCAACATTTTTATTGTCTACTTTAATTATAAACTTTTAAAAAATATTTCATCTATAATAAAATTTTGGGCATTTTTCTAGCATATTCTAATTCTGCATTTCATAATCTCTTAATTAAAAATTATCTTTTGCACTGATTAAAAATTATATTGATCAAAAACTATAGGTGAGATGTTTGTGACATTGATTAAAAATTAGATGTATATTGATTGAAGTAATTAAACCCATAAACTTTTTCGCCTTTTTACTACCCGCCCCAAATTTTTAATATGCATTCATTTTTTATAAGAATTTACTATTCATAAAAAAATTGGATTTTATTTATTATGCATGAAAAATCTCCTATTTTTGTATTAAAAACATTAATAATGAATAAATTTGACTTCAGCTTTTTAAAATATACAAAAATATAAAATTGAGAAATTGTAATGTATTCTCACAAAATAATTACAAATGTATTCAAATTTTAAAATATTTGTATCTATAATCATTAATATATTTCAATACTCTATTATAAATACTTGTTAATACAGTATAATAATACAGTATTATTATTTATGACTATAGTTGCTAATTTTTTTTTTTTAAATGACTATATTTATAATTATTTTCTTGACTAATGTTCAAAGTTTTTCTATAAATTATGAATTTAAATAAAAAAGATATTTTAGAAAAGAAAAAAAAAGATGTTCATCAAGAACGAGGAAAGCATAAGAATGATGGTCCAAAACAAACCTATCTTTAGTTTCCCATCAACCCTTCTAGTCTATAAATTAATTACTCACACACCCAACTCTCTCTATTTACTTTCTTCTTCTTCTTCTTCTTCTTTCTATATTTCTTTCTTCCATGGTTTGTGTGTTTGTTTGATGATGAATTAATTGTGAGTTATTTGGGGTTTTCATGGGGGTTTGTCAAAGAGTTTCCAACAGAGTTTATTGGCATTCTGTCCACCTCCTATGCTAATTCACTTTTATGTATTGAATTTGAATTTGAATTTGAATTTGGAGGTGGGCATACTGCCAACTGACCTCTGTTTGGCTCCTCTTTGTAACACCCTCTTGATTATCAATTTACTTTCTTTTTTTTCTTTTGTAAATTGGAAAATCGGAGCTTCTTTCCCCTGTATTCGGCGCACCACTGATCGTCTCTAGGCTAAAGGTATATACATCTCTTCTTTTATTTACCTTCTTTTTTGTTTCACATAGTTTATTACCCTTTTTCTTTTTCTTTTTTTGGAAAGTTAATCAATAAATGGTATTTTTGTTCTTAAGAGTTAATTGTTTGTTATCTACTTTTGCCTATATGTTCTTAGATCTCATTGGTTTGGTTGTTTCTTTCAAGTTCAAGTGGTAAAAATGGTTATCAAAACGGGGCTTTTAAAATGGGAGAATCTAACCATTTTACTAACATAATATATAGTAGGAGACCAATTTTGAGTTCAACAACATTTAAAGTAGCAAAATTTGAACTTCAAACCTCTTGATAGATGAATATTATAAATAGACAACTACTATTGAATTATATTATAGTCACTTTGACCGTAGGAGGCTGTTTTAAGTTTTTGTTACATGTTCTGTTTGATGTTTTAGCACATCGTGTCTGAAAGCAAAATTTGTCATCTTTTTTTTTTCCTTTTTTTAAAAAAAAAGTTTTTCTGGGTTTTGTGAGTTTTTCATCGTATCATGGATTTGAAGTATTGGGTCGTCTTCCTCATCAACCAAATACATCTTTCTTTTCTTTTTGCAACCATGAATAATCTAGGGTTTTCAAATTAGACAGTTTTTTTTTTTTTTGTAACATTATCCTTTTGTGTTTTTTCTAAGTTTTTTTTATGAAAGTTTAGAACTTGTCCATGAAATAATAAGGAACTGTGTTCTACAGAGCAACTACTGTCTTTGAGTTCTAAAAACTTGACCTTGAAACAATAAGATCTTCATTTTCACGGTTTGTTTTTTTTTTTTTTTTTTTGGTTATTAAAACTTCAAGTTTTTATTGTCCCCATATATATATATGTGTGTGTGTGTGTAGAAAAAACAAAAACAAAATAGAAACATGAACATGAACAACAAAATCTGCTGCTGTTACGAAATCTTATTAATACTCGGATAGATCAGGTGGCGAGTTTTTGTTTTTTCCGACGACCCGATACGGCAGCGGAGCTGCAGCCAGTTTAGCCCCGATGATGCTTCTTTCTTACTCTTCTTCTATAAGTAAACTCGTAAGAAATTAATTCCTAGGTAAGTTGTAACCATAGATTAAACTCATCACCTTAAATAATTAAGACCTTCATTGACTACCTAAACTACTTCATAATGGTTATAACCCTCTAAATCGTTGAATCATATTTATGTCAGTTGACCTAATATTTTAATTTTTTTTTAATTCAACAATATTTGAGTTTGAAACTTTCAATCGGTAACTTCTTAATTATCATCGTTTTAATTCAGAACTTTGATTAGCAAGAATATATATTTTTTATAATATCATATATATGTGTGTGTGTGTGACTTTATTAAGTATGTATAGTGCATAATGTACCGTCTTGAAAGTCTGGAAATTAAAGGAAATCAGAGGAGGAGGAGAACATGCAAATAGAGACATTTTGAAGGCTAAGCAAAAGAGCAGTTGGAAGGCAAATTCATTTATCAATTTTACGAGAGAGAGGGATGAAGGATCATGAACTTTAAAATGGGTGATTAAATTTGAAGCTTTTTTTTTTTCCATATTTTATAGCTATAAAATATTAAAATATTTGTAATTTTTTTCATTTAATTGTGATACATTTAGAAACATGCTTAGAATGCAGATAAAGAAAGGGAAAGCTACCTTGAATACAATTTTGATCTTGATCTTTGTATTATAGAGTTTTTTCTATCGTGTATTTTGTAATTTTAAATGTCCAATTTAATAAGTTTAAACTGTTATGGATTGACTTGATAGTAAAAAAGTCCTAAAATTTAAAAGTTTATGAATTCAACTAATTATTCATAAATTAATTTTTTATAAATTTTTTTGACAACCAAATATTATTGATTCAAACAATTGTCTTGTGAAATAGATAATATACGTGCAAATTGGTTCAACACTCTATATATATATATAAAAATCAAAACATGAAAATGTTACCAATGTAAATATATATTTCTAAAATTGATGGATATTCATAAGGTAGACTATTTGAGAAAACATTTTTCTGTTTTGTGGGATTATATTTTTGTGTTGGCAGTCTTTCCTGGTGTTGCAATTTCTCTTTATTTCGCAATTATGATTTAGCCACCATTGTTTTGAATTGATCGACCTTTTTATAAATGTTTTTGGCTCGATGGCTGTTGTATGCTCCTTGCTTATGATTGTCCCCATTGATCTATGATATCGTATTTTTCTTCGAAAACAAAATGAGGTAGACTATTCAATCAATCTGGAGCAAATTGTTGAACTCCAAGATTGATAAAAATTCAGCATAGACTCAACATATTTAAACTTGATTGAGTTGGTTCAGGTTTACGAGTTGAAGCATCGATAACTTGTCGTTGTACTACCCTTTTCGTGCTTTTCAATCGGAAATTGAGCTGCAAAAAGACTAACGTTTGCTCTCAGTTCTTTATTATTTGAAGTATCTTTCTCAGCAATGTAACTTCATTTTGGGTTTCTCAGCTTGCTTTCAAGTAGTCCTATAACCTTATTGTGTGCTTATTCAATGCAATGTACTATTTCAACTTTGTTTGTAACCTCTTTCATTGAGGAAGATTGGTTCTTGACAAAAGAATGAAATAATGTCTTTTGTAGTTGCATGGACTCGAAGATTGTCATGCCTATAATGATCATCACACTAAAATAGTTTAAGCTTTACTACGTTTAATCATTTAACATAATTCTGATCCTTTCCCTCATTTGAAAAATATGAAAGAAATCAAAAGTTTTAATTACTTTTTTGTTCCAAAAATTCTTTGAATGTGCTAACATGTTAAAATTGTCATGGTTCAAATGTCTTAAAGTATTTTAATTCCGATCATTTACATATTTGTGTGAATGTCTAGGCCAATTTTATCTAATTATTCTCATAAAACAATCACAAATTCCTTTTGCATCTTAAGTAACTTTTTTGACTTAAACATCCATTCTATCCAACCCTATATGAACAACTAAGTCAAGCTAGGGTGCGATTTATTCCTAAAAAAGAAATGGCAGTAAAACCAATTTGTTTGTAAGACATTATTTAATGATTTCGTGTTCTCAAATAGTCGAGCTTAATGAGTGAATGTAAGGCAAGTCTAACTTGATTATTGCAAATATGAAGAACTATACTTCTATGTTTTTTTTTTAATATTAGTAAATATTTAAATCAACTTACATACATATTGATCTATTCTCGTGGGATATACTATTATCAAATGCTACACCATTTGAATATAAAAAATATCTAAAAAAAAAAATTTAAATATATAAAAAAAGAAAATCAAATAAATGACCATGGAAACTTGAAACGTCACTTTATAGTTTTTCAAAATTCAAAATATAAATAATCATTAATTCAATTAAATGAAAAACGGTAAGCCATTATTCTATTGTAATCGTGGATGGATAAATAGTAATCAAATATGCATGTACCTTGATTATATCCCGATCCTACAACATTTAAATATCAAGATAATTCGTAAAAAATTAATTTCTAAGTAGGTAGTCATAATAAATTGAATTCTTCACCTCTTATTTTTTTAAGACTCTGCTTATCATTAAACCACTCCTAAATGGTTTCTGATAATTGAATTGTATTAACTTAATAATTGATATTACACCTCAATGTAGATTTTATTATTATTATATAATTATTATTATATAATAAAAAAAACATGTTGCATACATATACTACCATATACAATGATCATAAAATCTCAAGAAAAGAGATCAAAATATATATACATACATATATATATATATATATATATATATATGCCTCCCACAAATTATCTCACGGAATGGCCATCTAGCTTTACTACATACATTAGGTTGTCAAAAAATGCTGTAAAAATTAACTGCTAGGTAAATAACCACTATAGATTGAGATCAATCTTATATAGGAAATACGTGATAAATAGGCATGGGAATCCATAGGGAAGAGCCCCAAGCAAAATGATGTTAATCAACATTTATCATAACTTTCAAAGATAAGTTTAAAGCTAAGGAGTGACAGGATAAGAACTAGGAACCTAATAGGTTAACTTTATAGATAATATTGACAGAGCCTAAGCCAAAAAACTATTTTAAAACTACCGAATGTACTCTCTTTCATAACCATAAAGAATCTAAATTAAATGGGAAAAAATAGACATTCACTAGCAAATTAATGAATCCCTTCACTGCATTACCCATATAGGTCTAAAGAACTTTATTCTGCCAATAAAAAGAATAAACATTCCAAGACAAAGAAGGTTAATCTTAATGTCAAGTGATTTACTAGGGAACTTGGTCACCAGACCTTAATATATGATAAAGCAGAAAGAACCAGAGATCAGCTTATATATTTCCAACATAAGAAATAAGAAGGTACCATTTGTGATAAATTTACAGTGTCGAAGCTAAATGATGAAGATCCACGTAACCAGATAACACAGCCCGGTTCCGCTCCTTTACCTTCGTCTGATAAAGGACCCTACATTGCATATATCCAGGTCTAGCATCAGTTTAATTAGAATGAATTTGGTATCACTTCTAGAATAGTAGAATAGTTTAGAGTACTTTTAACTGAGCATAATGTTTAGGCTTAAGAGTATTTTGCGAAATTCAAAAGGCGTCTCTTTTTGAGATTACAACAATTGGGGGTGGGAGGATTCGAACTCAAGACCTCTTAATCATTGAGCAACTGCTCTTGTTGGCTTCAAAACGCATTTCAAAGTGCTATTTTGAAAAAATCACTTGGTTAGTGTTTTAAATTTCAGAAGTGTTGCCAAACTCAAGAGGCATTTCATTCCATGTCGTGTCTCTCTCCATTTTTTCTTTTTTGAGATTACAACAATTTGGGGGTGGGGGATTCGAACCCATGACCTCTTGGTCATTGGGTACATTGATGCCGTCGAGCTACTGTTCTTGTCGGCCTCTCTCCATTTTTTTGTATAAGAAAATTGTGTACATTGCGGAATGAAGAGAGAAACGGTTTCTAGTTGTTCATGATCATGGAAAGACTATTTACAAAAGAATTTCCATGTCTTCAAACATATTGACTTTAAAGGTGTAATCTTATGAAAAGGAAAAGAAGCAAAACCATATATCAAGGCTCAAGCCACATTTCTTTTTCAAATTTATCTGACTGTTTACTGTTTACTGTTTAGGTTTAAAAGTATTTTGAAAAACTCAAAAAGCATTCATTCAAAAAGAATTTCGAAGTGCTTTCTGTAAGTTTTCTTTTCTTTTTTCAAAAGTGATTATGAAATGAGCATTTCACTGTAAAAACACTACTTCTTGTCAAACTCATGGGGTCATTACATTTATTCCATCTCTTCAGACTTCAAACATAAGACTTCAAAGTTGTAATCTTACGTAAAAGGGAAAGAAGCAAAAACATACCTCGACCCCTCAAGCCACATCTCTGTTACCAAAATTTCACCTGGGTACACATGCAAAAGAAACTTGCCTGATATGCATTTTACTTTGCGGGAGTCTCCTTTGCACATACATTTAATTACTGCCCGAACAGAAAATCCCAATGTACACAATCCATGAAGTATTGGCTTCGAGAACCTAAAACATCGCGATTGAACAAATAGTTAATGAATAAGATTGCATTGGACATCCAAGAGTTGGTGGTTGCTGGATGCTTGTAGAAACAAATAACAATATCCCTTAGGACAATAATTTTTCATGGCTAGGGATTAGGGTGGAGTTTCACGTCAAAAGGGAGAACATTCAAGTAACTCATTTGTTGTAGATGAAACACTTCTTTTTTCTAAAATCTGTCCTAAGTATGATACTTTAAGATGGTTAGGATTTTCAAGGCGGCATAAGGTTTGAAGGTGAACATGTGGAAACAACTGTTGCTTCCAAGATTAATAACAATATGGAAATAATGGATATCATGGCTACTAGATTGGATTGTTCCTCGAGTGCCTTTTACCTAGGCGCGTGCGTGTGCGTGTGTGGTTTTAAATGTTTGGAAGATATAGTGCTAAAAAATTGAACATAAATTGAGGAAATTCCAATCATTGCTATAGTTGATTGGATTTGTGAGTCTGAGAGAACATAGAAGATTCTGTTCTTTCATTGTTCGGGTTTTTTTTTTCTTTTTTTTTTTTTTTTACTTGACTAATGTATGAAGTTGCTTAAAAAAAGAAGGAAACATACCAAATTTACTTAAATTCTTTGTTTAAACTATGTGTAATAGTTGATTAAGACATGGTGGAAGAGTCAAGAGAGATGCCCTCCTTATAGGAGTCTTTGGCAAAACTGATGCCCTTTATGCAAATTTGAAGAGAGGAAGTGGAGCATTTATTTTAAAGAGAGGAAGTGAAGCAAAACCAATCATGAGTATGTTTATTTTGAAGAGAGGGTAAATAAGGTTAATATTTAAAAACACACAACTAACAGAAAAAGCATCAAGACTATATTCATCAATGAAAGGAAATCAAAACTCCATCCTAACATTAACCAGTTTATTCAATATGATATGTGCTGCCAATCAATCCAAGTTTACTCCGTGGATCAACCACCTATTACCATCTCAAATGTTAGTGGTTTGACTCCTCATTTCTAGCCTTATTCATGATTGGTTAAGTTTACGACATGTCGTGTGACTCCGAGTTTACTCAATGGATAAGACACCTATTATCATTTCATTTGACTGTTTTTTTTTTGTAACTTTTCACCATATCAATGAAAGTTTTCTGTTTCTTATAAAAAAAAATGACATGTTGGAATCAATATGGCACCAAACAATCTAAATCAGCACCGTTGTCGCTGTAGTCTATATATTAGTCGTAACTCGATTTAAGGCAACTTCCTGTACTTTGATCATACACTAAGGGTTGAGAATCTAGCCAGATTTATTGGACACTTATGATATAAGGCTGTATGGCTTACTTCCACTAAGTTTAATGAGATTATTCAACGGATAAAACCCCGATAATTCAAATTCCACATGCAACCAAAAACGTAGAAAATTTTGGGGCACTAAATCAACTAGCAAAATAAGAAATGATATAGCAGTAAATAGCATGTGAGCGAGATACCAACCCTGCCATTTTCGCAATCATGGGATCTGAATGAAGTGGATTATAGTCACCTGACAACCTATACAATAATGCCTGCAGATTAAAATCACAAACAGAGCAAATTCTATTAATACTACAACAAGAGAAGTATGGAAATACTATTAATTTATAATAGTACAATAAAAATTATTATTTATGAAAAAACTGTCAAGAAATGTTAACCTGAATGAAGAAAAACATAATTTTTTTTCTTTAAATTCTAAGGGTAAAACAATGAAGCAAAATAAAGGCCAACTATATCAATCACTACGCTTTTAGGTTTTTCTCAATTTGGTCTAAGTTTTACCCCAACATATTAAAAAAAATTTTTAGTTACAAATTTGTAAAATTTTGCTTACAGAGTTGATTTGTAACTACCACCGCCTAGTGGTAAAAAATATCTTAAGAAACCAAAAGGTTGTGGCATTGTGGGTTCAATTTATGGTGGCTACCTACCTAGGAATTAATTTCCTATGGTTTCTTGAAAATCCAAATTTTGTAGAGTCAGACAGTCCCATGAGAATAGTCGAGGTGCGCGTAAGTTGGCCCAGACAATCACAGATATTAAAAAAATATAGTGATTTGTCATTAATTTTTTTTGTTCGGTTAACAGATTTGAATACATTACTAGGAAGGTACAGGTTCTATTGATGGACATTTTGGATTTTGCTATCAAGCAGGCCACACATATACGAGTCAAATTGTCAATTAACAATCAAGTGGCATCATATCCACTTATCCAAACATAATAACTAAATAACAATCTAATGATATACCAATTCTTTATTGACAAATTTTAACAGTTTTCTTTTAGAGGGACTTGATTGAGAATTTTAGTACATCAATGGTAAAGTGAAAGTTTCAAAAGATCAAATTGAGAAAATCTTACATGATTAGAAAACATCAAGTATAATTTGCCCAGAATATAAGTTAAATAAAAAGTCCATTCAAGTAGTCATTGGCTCATTGCCAACTTGCCTGAGATGGTTGAGTGCAATCCTCATACACAGCAAAAGGCTGTGTTTTTGGAATTTTTCCCACCGATCCTCGAGATTTTGGGTAGTTTGTGTAGGAGTAAGGGTGAGAAGAACTTGAGAATCCGCCAGCACCTCGCAGAAAGAGAGTTGTCCTGCCAAGGTTAGCCATCTATAGTCATTCCCGGTTAACCACCTACTCTGCTTCATTTATATAATAATAATAACAATAGATTTTAACAACTATGATAAAAATGAATAGCCCTGCTTACCTATTCATGCATAATAGTTGTCCAGACTCTTTGTCATAACTTTTTGTTTCAATCTCAAGGATAGCTGCTTTTCCTGAAAATGATTGTGAATGTTACTGACACGTCAAAGAAGAGGTTTAAATTAATAGATTCATCCTCTTATAAACTCTTTTATTCTGGATTTCATTTTTTAATAATTTTCATAGAACCATATGCAATAGAAACTGAGTAATATCCAGTTAACAAGTACAAACCTTTGTCATGCAGCCCAGCAAGAGAGACTTTATTATCTAACTGCGCATGTAAAACCCCATTAGAATAAATATATTCCAGCATTGACGAACATAGAAAACCTGGTCTGGGAATTAGTAGAAGATAACCATACAAAGATCCAGTACGAAGCCTTACACATCCATTCGATGGCAGTGGTTTGTACAATTCTATGTATTGTTGGCCATGAAGTAAGAGTTTTGGGTCATACCTGATGCCAGGGACAAGAAAACAAAATACAATAGAACAGATTTAATAATAGAAAATAGAGATTACATTCTTATTAGCATACAGAACCTTGTAAAATTTTCAAATAAATAATCGAGAACTTACGACAGCCCGGGCAGGTTCAGACCCGTTTTCATTGTTTCATTGATAAATAGAGCAGCAAATGTTGGCAAAACCTACAAAAAGAGAAAATTTCCCATGCATCCAGGATAAGTTAATTATTAAAAGGACTCATTAAGGATAAAAACAAAGATAATCTGATGGTACTAGAGACTTCTGTTCCACTAAGGGGGAAAAGACCAAGGGATGTGAGGAGAATCGGGGGATACAATACAATTGAGGCTGATGGCTTGGAACAAAACAAATCATATTAGTGCACTTACTCTGGATCACTAGCAATTGGCTAATCATCTCCACCTCCAACCCTTTGAAAATGAAAATCTCAACCTAAGAATCCAACATGCCAACGTACTCTGCCCTCTTTATAATCAATATGTATTTTAAAAATAATAGACAAAGTACCTCGATGTATTTTTGCCCATTTTCATTGTAAACATATTTCAGCTCATCAGCATCCACAGCCTCCCGACAACATGCTCCAATACCCAGAGCATAGAGTGCAACATCCCTGACAATCAACAGCAAGAAGTACACTAACTGACACAAACACTAGTCTCCCTCAAGTAAAGTGGTTGAATACATAACCTCGGTGTATAAAGATTTACCTTTCAGTATAGGTCGATGTTATCTACAGCAAAATAAATTAGAACAAATCAATCTCTACAAGACTAATGAAGTGGTGCCTTATAAAGGTTCTGAAGAAAATGCAAAACTAAAAATCATTTTTTAAACAATTCAACGTTTTATAAGATCAAATTTAAAACCAATTATCGTAATACAACATATGTTTAGACAAACATGTAGAAATTATCCAAAAAAATAAGTCCATGTGTCATAGAGAATGATAAAGCCACAAAATTAAAGGGGCTTAGCAGTAAGCCTAGTGTTAGGTACCTAACTTAGGATATATTAGTGTTAAGGGCAATTAGTAGGGGCATCAGCTAATTAGTCAAATAATTAGTTAGAAGAGTTTGTTATAAATAAAGGGAGGGGGTTTAAGAGAAAGCATCGAAATGTATGGGAAGTTGGGGCTTAAGTTAACATACTCAAGTGGAAAGTTCTAGGTGACACCTAGGGTTATCTGGTAATCTTGTTTCGTTTGCCTCCTATTTGTTCAGGGTGAGCGGCGTGATTCGTATCAATATATTTCAGATTTGTGTTCTCGTTCGAAAGTACCCTAACATCTAGGTCCACTATGTTACCAGCTTAGAGAATCATCGACGAAAGAGAATAGGTTGCGAAAGGTACTGGCCACCAAGAACTCACCCTTGCACTCTTCAGTAATAGAGAATGTAGGGTTCCACCTCAAAATCAATTGGCTATGAGGAGAGTAACCCATATCTCTTATAAATGCTTATTGGATTCTCCAGTTTTTCAATGTAGGACAATTGTGAGATCCTAACACTCAGTGAAACCCTCTCTAAGAAAATTGTGCACACTGTGCACATGAAGATAACCTCCTGACTTCAGTAATGTTAAGAACCACTTCATATTTTTTAATATGAGCAAATCTCTAGTATTGATTTATTCAATCATTGGATTCTTGTCCATATTGCTTCTTGCATGTTTTTAAGTCATAAGGAATAGTCACTAAATAAAAAACTTGCAATGAGATCCACCTACCTAATCATTCATGGAAGTCGAATGCCTCTACTCTGGCCTAATATGAGTAAGGGAATGATTGTTCGTATTAGGATTGCTTTTTTACTAGGTAGCACCACCGTATGGGTAGTATACTGCAATCTTAACTACTGTACAGTACACCATCATTAGGAAACAGAGTACAAAGATCCATAAGCATTTAATGAAAATCCCATTACTGATGCTTTGGAAGACCAATGAATGGACAACACAAAGCACTTAACTCTAATTAACCTCGTTCTATTTGGGTACAGAGACAAAACCTAAAATCTCAGAGAATTACAAATCAAACTCAATAACAAATCAAAACCAGCCGAAAGCCCAGAGAATTACAGTTCCATTTTTTCAATTTTTCCAAATGAAACAACATCTAGGCTCCTGCAAATAATATTTTACAGTCTCTATGTTGACACTTGATTAAAACTTGGTCAGTAATTTCATTTCATCTCAATGGAAGCTGGTTCGATTACAAAAACAAACGAATCGAGCAAAACAAAGCGAATGAAACCAAAATTCCATACCTGGGGAAATTTGTGAGCAAGAACACGATCAGGATCAAACCCTGATGGATTTTCAGCCATGTGAAACCTAAAACGAGCCTAAATTGCTGCGAAAGAAAGATGAAAACTGAATGCGGAAATCAGTTTACCGAGAAGATATGGAAACAATCGATTGAGTCCGTAATCGCAGAAGATAAGGCCTCTTTCTTAATCTGAACAAGCAATGGAAAAGGATTGCACATTGACGTGCCCATACAGCTCAAGTTAATTGCTGACTTCCACGATCAATGGATAATTTCTAGCGAACCAGCCAAAATTCCCAAAATTGGGACTTCCAAAATAAGAACTTATATCGAAAATTGTGTCAAAAATTCGTTTAGATATAGTTTTTGTGTACATGAATTAGAGTTAAAATTTTGTTTGGATGTAAATTTAAAATAAGTATTATTTTTAGTAATTAAAAAAAATGATTAAAAATGAAAGGTTTTGAATGATTAAAAATAAGTAATTAGAAATAATTTAGTAGTTATAAATGAATGATTAAAAATGAATGGTTAAAAATGTTAATTATTTTTAAAAGAAAAAATGAGGAGGAGTTAGTAAAAGTTAGTTTGGATGTAAATTTTCGAATAGAAATTAATAAATTTTAAAACTAAATCCTATCTAAATATGTCAAACAAAGGATCCAACGTCAATTGAATTTTCTTTTCTTACTATTTCATAAATTGATAATAAATAAATAAATAACAAAGAGCCACTTTTTTAAAAAAATATATAAATTGGAGGACATGATATCATTAATGAGAATTAAATAAACATTTATTTATGAGATAGAATATGTGAATTATTAACGAATAATGAAATAAATACCTCACTAATTTTTTTGGTAAAGAGCAATTAAATATAACAATTAAAAAAAAACAATTAAATATTTTAATAATACGCTATATAAGATGTATTTGTTTTTTAGTTTACCATCATTTGGGTTGTGGGATTTAAAAATCAATATCTTTTTATCTTTTAGTGGATACAAAGTTAAGCTGCTTTCGTTAGTATATATATTAATTTTTTTTGTTACTATGAATTGTTTTTTTTTTTAATTCAACTATTTGCGTAGATTGGAATTCATGTGTAATTCCAATTATGTCACTGTTTTTTTTTTCTGATTTATAAGGAAAAGAATTATTCGAACCTGTAACTTCATGATTATTAAATTGTACAAAATGTCGGTAGAATTCGACTCTTGTTGGCAATTATGCCATTGTTTCTTGAATAAAATAGTTTTGATTTTAGTTTATGGAAAATCTATTTTTCTATACAAAGAAAACAATTTCCAAATTTATAGGGGTCATCGTGATATAAATAGTATTAAATAGGTGTGTAATCTACATTTATATAATATTTCTTACTAGAGCATTTATTTTAGAAGTACTCCACGAGAGTACTTATTTAACTTGTCCAACTCACAAGCACTCCTTGTCTAGAGCACACACATTTTAGATGCACTCTTCATTGGAACATTTATTAGACTCAATTACAGATTTTCATACATTTTGAGGTTCACAAATTCTTTATTTCGCACACAAGGATTCTACATACAAAGTTAAGTCTGGAGAATTACACTGATATCACTTGTTAAGGATGAAGAGTTAACAAATCTCCACATTTGTATGATATAACTCTCATGTCTTTATTTTTTATTTCATATAAAAGGTCTAACAATATGAAATGGTTGGTCTCACTCTTTACTCAAGATCTCCTGCATATCTAACTAATGTGACTAACTTTGTTTATATTTCCAACTCATGATAAAGAAATTAAAAATTATGAATCAAAACAACAAAATTCAAAATGTGAAAGATGTAAGATCTCACATTTGTAATGAGATGGAAACTCACGTTTATCTAATATTATAAGGGTGCATAGTTTGAATTGGATTCTATTCGGAGAATTTTTTGTGTATCAACCCAAATTTATAGGTCGTTCAATCCATCAACTTATTAGATAATATGAGGTTTCACCTCAAAACCAATTGACGAAAATAACTCATATCTCTTTTATATGTTCGTTGGACTCTCAACTTTTTCAATATAGAACAATTGTGAGATCCTAACACAACCCAACCCATATATTTGTCGGTTGAGTTGAGTTGGGTTATTGAATTGTAAATATCTCAGTCTCACTCATATGTATAAATCTGTAAAAGAAAAGAAAATTGCATGACACTAAATTCAAACACATACTACTTATTTTATTAGTGCATGCTCCTACAAGAAATGCTAAAAACTTTTTCTCATATACTAGTCTAACACACATATACATATTTTTGAAGATTTTTGAAGAGTAGAGGACTAAAATTAGGAACAAAAAAGTAACAAAAGAAAAATGGAAGAAATTAAGTAGATTGACCAAAAATGGTATTTTAAGTTTTTAAGTTATCTATAAAAAAAATTAACACGTTTGTATTATGGATTGGAGGCAATGAACAGACAAGTTCAGGTGGTTTTTTTTTTTTTAAATAGTAAAGAATTATATTACCGTGTGATTACCTTTGTACCAGTCACCGACGAAGAGGGTGTAATCGGCGGCGGGTTCCGGGAAGGGAACCGGAATCCGAGGGCGGCTGAGAATTCTGATACCACCAAACCCACCGGCGGCCTTGTGAAAGCCAAGTGATGGGAAGTAATAGAAACTTCCGATCTGATCTTTCATTTGGAGAATGTAAGTGAAGTTCTTGCCCGGCGGAATCGGGCATGTTGTTCCGTACACACCGTCTTCGTTCGAGTTCCTCCGCTCTTGAATCCCGTTCCTAATTTCAACAGTTTTGAGTTTAACAAACTTCTTCCAATCCAAAACCAATGAAAACCCTAAAATTTGAGAGTTGAGAAATAATGGGTTTGGACATGTTGAAGATATTGAGTCCAATTTCTTCTTAATTCAACCAAAATCAAGATATAAATGACATGAAGTGCTTCTGAATAAAACATTATTGCATAGATGGAATCTCATTCATAATTTGGAGAGACCACAATGAGGCAAGCAAAATGGTGGTTATCACAATCTTTGGAAGGGTTTGAATGAGGAGATATTTTGAATAGTTTAAAATTTGAGGTTTTTGTAATAGTTTGTTTGGTTGTAGATTTAAAATAGAAACTTATTTTGAGTAGTTAAAAATGAGTTATTTAAAACAGTTAAAAATGAAGAGTTATTTTGAGTAGTTAGAAATAACTTATAAGAAATAAGAGGTTAAAAATGAGGAGTTATTTTGAATAGTTAGAAGAGCTCGTTTGGAAGTTATTTTTTGAGGAGTAGTTAGTAAATATCGATTCTAAATCCTATTTAAAATTGACAAGCAAACACCCATCAAGCTTCTAAACCCAACCAAATATTCATACAAATAGGTAAACATGATTGAGGTTCAAATATTAGAGGACAAATTTAGAAAATGAGTTACGTGCCAGGAGAGGAGAAAGGGCCATCCAAGCTATTGAAGACACTGATGATGATATTGTCATTGGTAACAGAGTGAATATCAGGGCCAGGGAATTGGCCATTAATTAATCCGAATGCCCTAAAACCACAGAGAGCGGAATTAATTAGATCCATTCATTTTCAAGCACTTTAAATTAAAGTGAAAAGGTAATAACCTGCTGGGGAACGCCGAGGGGGTTAATGGTGCCGTAAGTGACGTTCCAGTCGAAGAATCTGTAAGGATCGTTAGCTCGAACAATGGCGAAGAAAGAAGTAAGGAGAGAGGGAAGTGAACCAGTCGCCATTATTGCCCAAATAGAGAAATAACTATGGAGTAGTAAGTAATAGAGAGAGAGAGGAAGAAGGAGGGTTTTATATTGAAGGGAGGTTGGGTAATGTGTACAAACTACAAACCAAAGCTCATGCAAATTTAACATTATATTTGTTATATTTTAGCCTTTACTTAATTTTTTTTTTAATATATATCTTTCATGAAACATACTCCTTACCTTACAAGTTAAAAATATAGAAAATTAATTTTTAGATAAATGGTTATCATGAATTGAATCCATCACCAAATAATGAAATTATCAAGTCACCCAAGGACTCTTGACTACTAAATCACTTGAGATGGTAGATTTGAAATTATAACTTGGGTCGAAAACATTAATATAGCTAAACTATGCAATGGTTAGTACTTCCATCCTGAACTACTCTTAAAAAAAATTCTATTAATTTTTTTCTTGTAATTTTTATAAATATATTTAAATTTAAGTGTGTATGCTCATAACTTTTGTTCGAATTCTCACAACTCTAATTGTTAGTTTTAAGTTTTATTGTAAGCACGTTGGACAACATCAGATGAAACAATTAATATGAAATGGAAGGTAGAAATGGCAACTTTTAAGTTTTACAGCTGTTGTAAGCCATGAATTTTCGATGATTTTGCTATGTTAAATTATTTCAACGGTTTGTAGACAAAAAAATTTGAAAGAAATGTGAAATCAATTGTAATCTAAAATCGTGTTTTTTTAAGGAATTTTGAACTTAAAAAGTATGGAAATCGAAAGTGAAAGTGACACCAAGTTCATTTTTGCAGAATTTTATTTTTATTTAACCATATTTAGAATAAGAGACTCAAACCTTAATCTCGTAGTTATTAAGTTATAGAAAGTATATTTAAATTTATGCTCTTCGTGGCAGGATTGTAAACTTTTTAAAATATATAAATGTATCCTAATTTTGTACCAAAGATAACAGAAAAACAAAACAAAAAAACAACCAAGCCTCTCTACAATAGTCAAACACCCTCTTTTGTTTTCTACTCCATTAGGGAAGAATTAGTTCTAAAAAGAAACAAACTCAAAAAGAAAGAAGGAAAAAAAAAAAAAAAAAAAGTTGTTTTTTTTTTTTGGAGAATCAAAAAAAAAAAAGTTATTGAATGCAAGAACGAATGCTAAAAAAACGGAGATAGAGAATGAAATTGTAGAAATTTCTTACTAAATAATGTGTTTTACACATGATAATATAGTATTTAATTATTTAAAATTCATGAAGATGGTTAGAGACAACAACCTTTAAAAATCTCTATTTTTATATGATATAGTTATTTTTAGACGTAACTCCATAAATATTTGTTTTTTGTTATAACGTGAAATGACTCATACGAAAGAGAGCCCAGGATTTTTTCTTTTTCTTTTTTTTAAATTCTCTAATCTGGTCAGTTTTTTATTTTTCCTCGACTATTCTCATGTTGGTATATAGTCCATGCAAAACGGTTGGGACAATGTTTAACTTTCTACTTTGAAAAAAAATACAAGAGGTTCCGAAAGAGTTAAGTTCAACTCCACGATTATAGATTCGATCTTGAAAATCAGTATTTGTATGAGAGATATAGAATTTGTTGGTCCCTCTCCCTATATAAATAAATATATAAAATACAAGAGTGAATGGATAACCCATGCCTAAAATAGATATTTATAATATTAGTTTTTTTTTCAATTGTCATAATTGATAGTAGCCCATATCATATAAAAGGTGTTGGAAACTCTTCATTTCTAAAGCGGGACAATTGTGAAGATCTTCAACAAAGTTTTTTAACTAATAAAATTATATAAATCAATTAGACAAGTTATCCTATTTCATAAATATCAAGAACTCTTCACTTTTTGAATGTAAACACAAAAAAGACTTTGGGAAATTTCTTCTCCCATTATATTGCAATTAAAAAGAGATAGATGTGCTGATCATCATCAAAAAAATTTATTTAATCCCTTCGAGGGTGCTGATCATCATTTCTTACAACTATTCTCCAGAAACAGCAGTGCCATTTATGAATATTCGTCACCTACCGTTAAAAGATGGAAATTCAAATTCTCTAAATTCTTTCATTTAATAATGAACTCAACAATGAGGATAAATAGAGTAGATGATCTAATTATAAAAGGAAAATATAATATCTAACCATAAAACGCAAAGATAACCTAATTATAAAAAGAAAAAGATTATACCTAATTATAAAGGGAAAAGATAGAAAATAATATTTAAATAATTATAAAAGATGAAATTACAACTATATTGAAAATAACATAAACCAACACTCCCCCTCAAGCTGGATTGTATATGAAATACAAGCCAAGCTTGGAGTTAAATTTATCAGAGTTGGTAATTGTGATGATGATGCGCAATTGTGATGATGATGTGTCAATTGAGATGATGATGTGAATTGGGATGATGAAAGCTGCCAGAGCCAATGGATGAGTGCTGCCAGGGATAAATTGGATGAGTGCTGTCAGGGCCAAATTGGATGAGTACTGCCAGGGCCAAATTGGATGAGTGCTACCAGGGCCAAATTGGATGAGTGCTACCAGGGCCAAATTGAATGAGTGCTGCCAGGGCCAATTTGAGAATGCTAGTCAGGGCCAATTTGGGAATGCTGGTCATGGCCAATTTGGGAATGCTGGTCATGGCCAATTTGGGAATGCTGGTCAGGGCCAATTTAGGAATACTGGTCAGGGCCAAATTTAGGAATGCTAGTCAGGGCCAAATTTAGGAAGAATGCCGGTAAGGGCCAACTGAAAAAGAAGATGTCAGAGCCAACTGGGAAAGGAGATGTCAGGGCCAATTAGGAAAGACGATGTCAGGGCCAACTGAGAAAGGAGATGTCAGGGTCAGCTGGAAAAGGAGATGTCAGGGCCAACTGAAAAAGGAGATGTCAGGGCCAACTGTGAAAGGATAATGCTAATCAATTGGGATTGGAAAGAGTTTGATTGGGATTTTTTTTTTTTTTTTTTTTGTGAAAATTTATGAATCTAAATATGGTGATTTGTATTTTCTAGGTTTTGAGGTGAGAAAA
>JBBMKA010000015.1:6763926-6777177 GCA_037833695.1 Sechiopsis laciniata
ATAGATCATTTCAAACACGTACAATATTATCTTTCATTAGTATTTAAATATATACTTTACTAATATGTTTATATATTAGCCTCGTTGTTAAAAGAACAACAAAATAGTTTTAAAGTTTTAAAGTCATTTATTTATAAATTAATTTTTTATAAATTTTTATTTTTATTTTTTATATTTAAATATTTTAAATATTAAAATATGTCTGGCGAAAATAGTTGAGTTATAATACAATATAACTTAAACTTCATTGATATATATATATATCATGTTTATAATTCTCAAGTTTAAGTTTAAATTCTCATAAACTCACATTGTCATACCTTATATCTAGTCCATTTTGTTTAAGTTTTAAAATTTTGGTCAACAACCATAATAGTTGAGTTCCATCGTGACGAAAAGATCCTAAATCTTAATACCCATCTAGATTAATATATAATTTTGATTTGATTTTCTAAAATAGAGATTTTATTTGGTCTTGTCAATTCAATTTAAGTTTTGAAAATGTTGACAGTAAAATAACAGTTCAACAACATAAATGTATTTACAATGACCAAAAGATCATTAGTCTAAATCTTCCTCCCAATTAATATAGATTTTTTTATATAAAGAATTAATTTTAAAAATATTTTTGATTTTTTGATTTTTTTTAATACACAAATTGGATTTGATTTCTAAAATGTATATTTTATTTAATATTTTTTAAAATAAAAATAACTTTAAAAAAAAAATTGTATGGAAAATCAGATTTGAATTTTGTAAAAAAAAAAAAAGGTTTTAATTTTTCTGTTTTTAAAATAATAATAATTATTATTTTTTTTTTTTTGGTTTAAATACTACCGGTGGGTTTTAAAACTGTATTTATTTAATATGTTTTTTTAATAAAAAAACATGGGATTAATTTATTAAAAATTGAAATCAATTTGAAAAATGAATAAAAACAAAGTTTATGCAGTGAGATTTGATGTGGCGTCAGTAAAGGGGCTTCTTTTGAGAGATGAATTCTAGTAAGACAAAAAATCTGCCATTTTTTTGTAAATGGTTTAAAATGTACCTTCATTGTGCAATAATTTTGAAAAACTGCCCCTGTTCTCTAATTTCCCCCTCAAAATATAATAATAATAATAATATTTTCACTCTCAAACTGTTGGAGGTGTTTGTTTGACATATTTAGGTTAAGAAATTATATTGAAGAATTATATTAAGTAGTTAAAAATTGAAAGTTGTGCCAAAAACTCGTTTTGATGTAATTTTTTGTGTAGATGACTTAAAGTCAAAATCTTGTTTGGATGTATATTTAAAATGAGTAGTTATTTTTAGTAATTAAAAAAGAAATTATTAAAAATGAAAGATTTTGATTGATTTGAAAATAATGATTAAAAATGAGTAGTTAGAAATGATTGAGTAGTTATAAATGGATTATTAAAAATAAATTGTTAGAAATGAGAGTTATTTTTAAAAGTAAAAAAGATGGGGAGCTAGTAAAAACTCGTTTGGAGGTAGGTTTTCGAAGAGGAGTTAATAAATCCTAAAACTAAATCTTACCTACATATGTCAAACAAACAGCCGCTCCCTGACAACTCAGGTTTTTTTTTTTTTTTTTTATTACATCAATTGAAGAGGGGAAATTCAAACTCAAGACTTCTTAGTCATTAGATATATTCCCAACTTAAGACTTCCTGTTGCCAGAGTACTTGTTTGTTGAATTGAGGGGATTTGTAAAATTTACGAAATCATGTGACAATGACGAAGATTCACACAATTTTAAAAGATACTCATGAGGTGAGGTGGGAACAAGATGATTTTACCATCCTCATTCTTACAACTTATTTTAATAATAATAATAATAAATCCTTAAATTTTGTAAGAATGAAGGTGGGGATTCTTAGTGAGGAATTCACGAGAATTGAATTCTCTACAGATAATGTAACAGCCTCACGAATTTGTTTCTCCCCGAAAAGGAGGAAAAACACGTCTTGTTAGTGGAAGGTGTCCACTCCCTTCATAAGGAGTGTTTCGTTCCCCTTCCCAACCGATGTGGGATTTCCCTATAGGTTTTCACCTCCCCTAAGAGGTTCAGCATCCCGATGGACCCGGCACACCGACCCGATGCCTTGCTCTGATACCATCTGTAACAGCCCGACCCATCGCTAACCAAGATATTGTCCGCTTTGGCCCACTAGCCTCACGGATTTGTTTCTTCCCCAAAAGGAGGGAAAATGAGTCTTGCATTGGCAGGTGTCCACTCCCTTCATAAGGAGTGTTTCGTTCTCCTTCCCAACCGATGTGGGATTTCTCTATGGGTTTCTACCTCCTTTAGAGGTCCAGCGTGCCGATGGACTCGGCACACCGACCCGATGCCTGGCTCTGATACCATCTGTAATGGCCCAATCCATCGCTAGCCAAGATATTGTCCTCTTTTGCTAACTGGCCTCACGGATTTGTTTCTCCCCCAATGGGGAAAACGCGTCTTGGTAGGAGAAGTTGTCGACACCCTTTATAAGGAGTGTTTCGTTCCCCTTCCCAACCGATGTGAGATTCCCCTATGGGTTTCCACCTCCCCTTAGAGGTCCAGTGTCCCATTGAGAGAGAAATAAATCCGTGAGGCCAATGGACCAAAGCGAACAATATCTTGGCTAGCAATGAGTTGGGCTATTACAAATGGTATCAGAGCCAGGTATCGGGTCCATCGGGACGTTGGACCTCTAAAGGTGGTGGAAACCCATAGGGGAATCTCACATCGGTTGGAAAGGGGAATGAAGAACTCCTTATAAAGGGTGTGGACACCTTCTCCTAGCAAGATGCGTTTTTCTCATTGGGGGAGAAACAAATCTGTGAGGCCAGTGGGCCAAAGCAGACAATATCTTGGCTAGCGATGGGTTGGGCCGTTTCAGATAAAGAAGGTACTACAACTCTCAAATAAAATGAGAGTCAAATACTGATTTTTAGAATAACCTCTAAATATGGAGTTTAAATAGATTATGACCGATCAAGACACCAATTTATTTGGGTTTAAATACATATATTTTTTTAATATCACTTCAATCAAATTATTTTATATATATAATTCACCTAGTTAACTTTTTCATGAGAAATATTGATTTGTGTTCATATAAATAAATATTCCTAATAAGATTAATTTTAATATAAAAATTAATATTTCATATCAAATTATCTAATTATAACTATATATAATTAGAACATGTCATTTTTTTTTATAAAAATGTATTAAATTATCGATAGTTTTATTGTTTAATGATAATCCAGTATCCTCTTTGTAGGATTAATTGTCTCATTCTCCCAACTTATATTAAAAAAACAACGTATTAAATTATCTAAATCACTAGTAGTTTGAGATAAAGTAGACTCAAATGTTATACAAAAAATGACTATCCAATGAACGAGACTCATATACAATATTTAGTTCAAGGAGAGGATTGTTGGGAAACAAACAAAATATAGTCTTAAATTAGTTAAATAAGAGATAGGAAAGAACAAACATCCATAAACCTTTTGAGTGAAATAAAAAACAAAGTCACGAAGCTTGCATGCAAATCGAACATTATCATATTAATATAAAGATTACTTTCCTCAGAGGTTTATGTGGAATACATTTCATGTGTCCATTCCCGTTTAGTTCCTACTAGACAATTTCCACCAATCAAGACAAAATGATTTTTTTATGTTAAAATATCATTTTAATTCATATACTTTAAACAAGGAACTTTAAATAGGTCTGTACTTTATGATACGTTTCTTTTAGTTTATTTTTCTTTTAAAAAAAATATCCTTTTTAGAAAATTGGGATATTGAGAATTATTGACCTATTAAAAATGCTTTTTAAATGATGGGTGAAAGTTTAAATTCATAACCACTTAACTATCCAATCATATATCATACCATTTTTTAGTTAAAAAAATAATTTAAAATGTTGGATTCCAATCCTAATCTTTTAAACATAAAAAATCATACCAATTGAACTAAACTTTTGTGGGCTTTAAAAAGCTATTATACAACAACTAGTAGTGTATATAATAATCCACTTTTGCCTATTTAAATGGCCAGTAAGAAACTACCAAATTTGATTTTAGTCAAAAAGAAACTTGAAATCTAAGAGATTATAAATTTAATTCATTATATCCTACTTAGAAATTAATTATTTAAATATTAAAAAATTAATTATTTAAATATTATAAGATCAAGAAAGAATAGAAGGAGGTGCAAGCAAGTTGATCCAAATGTAGATATCTTTTACGGTAGGAAATCAAAACACAAAATCCAAAATGAGGACACAAAATCATATTTATAGCCTTCATCACAACTTCCAATCCGTAAATACAAGAATGTCTATTAGATAGGGAAAAAAATAAATCACATGGAAACAAGAAAAGAAATTCAATAATGAAATACTATGAAACAAGAAAGAAAAATTATATATGACCTCGAGCTGAGGACTCTTTTTCTAAAACATCCTTGGAATATGACAAAACGTTTTGGAAGCCAAGGGCAGGCCTTCGCCGCCCAGCCTGAGTTCTTGAGGATTGTTGTCTTGGTCTCAGAGTTAGAGAGCCTAGACTTACTTAGAGTGGCCTGGTTCGTCGCCCAGCGGCTCGCCCACACAGCAGAGCATTCTTTGGAATTGGGTACTCGTCTCTTAACGATGTCGATGGCGTGTAAACTCTCAAGTAAAATTGTTGCCCTAAGTATTGTCTAGCCCAGTATTCTGACCTTAAATTCCACATTCCCACGTTGTCCAGTGCTAGATATATTGCAGTCCATGACTTGGGATAAACCTGTCATAAGATTTAAGGTTAAATTCACTCAAGCTTTTAGGTTTAGAAGATATCTAATATTGATTTTTCTTTTTTTTTTTTTTTTTTTTTTTTTTTATATCCTCAAGTGTTTAATCACACGAGACAAACCATCTTAACACTCTAGCAAGGAAACTTTTTAGAAAATAAATTTTTATGTAGATGACTTTTTTTTTTTTTTGGAAAACGGAAAATTGAAAATTCACTCCACTATACCTAGAATAACCATGATCTTCTCATGACTAGGCAGGTACCGAGAGACATCAAAGAAATAGAGACACATGAGGTGTCTACAAATTAATGTTACTGGTGAGTCTCAAACATGAGATTCGAGTGAAACACACTTTCAAAAGTCAAGTGTTTGACTATCGTGACACCCTACATTTTTCAATTTAGCTTCTCTTTTTGATCTCCAAGCCAATCTATAATAATTAACTATTTTTGCTTGCTGGATCTTTTAACTAAATTTACAGTAATTTCATCATTCTTCCTCACTTTCACAAACCTGATGAACTCTCAAAAATAAAATATTTTATTACAAAATTAATTGTCAATGTGTAGAGTAACTCAAGCATATATCCTCAACATGCTCCTTAAAATGGGTATGCTTGTTGAGAAACCTACGTTAAAAAGAGTAACTTTCTAACATTTATAAAATAAGTTTTCTACTCTCATCACCAATTGGTTTTGGTATGAAACTCCAAATTATGTAATTGCGTCTTTGAGTTCATCCATCTTGAATTGGATCTCAATTTCATTTTTTATTAGATTGAATATCCAAAATCGATTGACAATGAGTCAAGTAGCTTAAACAAAGAACTCGAGTTTGGTTTTACCTGAGTGGTACAACGTGCAACTGCATCTCGTAGATTGTATTGATTCCGGCTATTCGATGTCCATTGACCTCCATCCATGCTGAATTTCACAAACTGCCTTAGAAAAAAAAGCCAAAGAAAGCAAAGAAAATGAGGTAAAATGAAGTTTGATTTCATTACCCAACAACGAAGAAGGAGTAGCCATCAAGGTGCCAGCTCTGGATGAGGTCTTCGTTATTCTGAAAAACAATTTCCATGAAAGCTCTGTAATCAGCGCCCATCACAGAGGTGTCTTGGTAGATTCCGCCACCGGTCGGCCAGTCGGAAATGCTTCCGACCCGGAAAACTCCTCCTATTTTGAAGAAGTCGGCGACCTTCAGGGGAGTATCTGCCGGGATAAATGAGACGCTGTTGACGGCGTATCTTTGCTTCCCGTTGACAAGGCCGGCTGAGTTCGCCAGTACAATGGTTTTGGTTGTGTTGATGAGACCATAGTGATAGGACCCTTGTGGGTTCGGCCGTGGCCCACTGGCTGTAAGATTGGTTCTGCATTCATGGAAATTGTTTAGGTCATTCAAGTCAAAGCATTAACGAGATTCTTTAGTCCGGTAACCGTTTTTTTAGATCAACCATAGATTCGAACTAATGACTTTTTTCTCAAACTCAAACTTATAAACAACTAAATATAAAGTTCTAGCTTCCAAACTTACTCTAGTTGGGATTTAAGAAAAAAGAATTACCTTGAAAGGCAACTTTCACCAATTTTTACCCAAGTTTTCTATTTCGATTTGATTTAACTAGATAATAGGCTTAAGATAAGTATCAGACAAAGTGTAAGTTTTGCTTGCTCTATTTAATTAGAAGATTTGTAAAACTCGCTTATTCTAATAAAAGTTAAGACTTGCACTAAATTAATGAGACTTAATTTATTGGACCAACAGAGAAGTTGCTACATCAAATGACCAAGAGGTCAACTAAAGTTTACATTTTTCCATTCATTTAATGCTTTTAAATTTTCTAAACAATTTTTTAAGGAAATTGTATTGAATGAATTCTTACACCCAAGACCTTGAGGAGAGCATACCTTCAAAGCCCAACCACTGCGCCAGTGCTTGAGAACCATTAATATCATACTAATAAATATCCATGAATGCAATTTTTTTTTAAAAGTAACCATAATTATAATTATTTTCTAGATTTAACTAGCACACTAAATTTTCCTTCTTTTTATATAAAAAAAGATAAATGACTGGTAACATTTATTCAAGTTTAAAGTTCTCTTTAATGAAATGAAAGTTGGGTTAAAATTGACCCACCATACAAATAGATTTTTTCCCCTAGATTAAACAAAGTAGTCTATTAACTTGAACATTTAGATTTCGATTATTGACGAGATTGATATCATATTTAGGGAGAAGTTAGGTAGATTACCTGATGGCTCGAGCTTGGTTAAGGGACCAATCAATTTGGATGGTTGGACCACCAGGAGGTGGGCCTTGAACGGAGCCTGCAGAATTGGCATAACGGAGAATAGCAGTGGTGGTGAGGATCGGAGTAGTGAAGCGAGAAGAAACGACAATGTAGAAGTCCTGAGAGGGCTGATCCGCGGTGACGAGAACCGAATAAGATTGACCGACATGAACGTCAAGGGAAGAGAACTCCGTTTGGAGAGTGTGGGTTCCTTCAACTTCGACCACCTTTAACCTGTGGCCTTGAATTCGGAAGTTCAGAGAGTTTTGGAGCCCCACATTTGAAATCCTCAGCCTGTAAGTTTTTCCTAATAAAAACACGTATAAAACGGATGATCAGAGCTCTTCTTGAAACATAACTAAAAATAGAATGTACACATGAGTGTTCTTTTTAATTCAACTATATTAGGAGCTAGAGATTCGAATTGGAACCCATGAACAACAAGCCATAAATTAGAGGTGATAATAAAAACCGAACCGAACTAAATCGATCCCTTGGATTGGTTCAGATTTTTCACTAATATTGGACATATTGATTTAGATTTGGAGAAAACCTAAAGTTATTGGACGGGTACGATTTCTATTTGTAAAAACCAATAAAAACCAAACTAAACCAATAATGATTTATTTACTTTCATTTTTTTTTTTGTTAGGTTAGTCTAAATTTTTATTGGTAAATGACTAATTATTTTTGTTTAATTTAATTATAAATTTAGAAATTTTTTTAGGAAAAAACATTCAAATAGGGGTTAGACGTAAAATATTGAAGAAAATCGAGCTAATAATTTTGTTCTTTATTGGATATAGGTTATTTTTCTCTTTTTGTCAAATCGATTCTCAGTTTGACCTAAAAATTAGGAAAAATCGAACTAATGGTTTTACTTTTTATTGAACATTGGTTCGATTTTTCTTTTTGTTAAATTGATTGAATCGAGTCGATTATCGATTTGACCTAAAATCAAAGAAAACCAAACCAATATCACAGGTCATTTTAGTTACCTTGTTCAACGTTGAAAGATGCTGTTTGGTTGGGCCCACGACCATTGATGAGGATTCCATCGGCAAGTGGAAGCATTGTTCCATTATCTAATTGGGCCCTCAAAGTCTGCAAAACAAATCCAAATTGTGTTACAAAAATGGATAAATGTTAGGGGAGAAGTATACTTCTATAATATATTGTCTAATCCATATTTAGTTAGGCTGAAGATTCTCTTTCTACATTCTACTTAGACACATTGGGCAGTTTTCTTCTTTACTTGAAACGGAATCACTATCTTAAGAAGAGAACAATGCTTATAGTTTCTCACATTCCCAATACTAGTAATGTTGGCTGGCTCTATTACTAGAAGTGGGTAATAAGCAAAAGGACAAAATTAGGCAAGAATGAAAGAGGGCTCTTTTTGTTCACTTCGCTATCAATTGGACTATTTAGAGAAGGAACGGTTGAGATTCATGTATTAAAGGGACTCATTAAGGAAAAACCAAACAAAAAGACAAGACAATAGATTAAAAAAACAGAAATATTTGCATGCTGCCCGGGCAGCATGCAAATATTTCTGCCTTATTAATTTAACCGGCTAAACCTGGGTGTTTGTTTGACTTATTTAAATAGGATTTAGTTTTAGGATTTTTAATTTTTTTTCGAAAATTTACATTCAAATGAATTTTTACTTATTTCTGTTCATTTTTAATTATTACTATAAAATCAATCAAAATAACTTATTTTAACCATTCATTTTTAATTATTTCGTTTTTAAATATTAAAAATAACTATTCATTTTAAATCTACATCAAAACAAGGTTTTGACTCGAACTCCTCTGCACAAAAACTACATCCAAACGAGTTTTTGACACAACTTTCAAATTTTAACTACTCAATATAACTTCTTAACCTAAATCCTACTTAAGTATGTCAAACAAACACTCGAGAGAATTTTATATACACTCCCACCTAATCATTTTTCATTGTTCTGCTTTAAATCTTACATCATTTTTTAATACAAGCCTTTTACCATCCTCAAAGTTGATCTTTCTTTACATTCTTTTTTATATTTGTCAGAACCTGCTATTGGTGCAAAGTTTAAGGTTGAAACTCTTGGAATCTCTTTTAAATAACTTAATTTGTTTCTTTTAGTGATTTAAAAAGCATAAAACTTACCCCTCCTGATTAGTTGCTATTAGAAGGGTTCTTGCTCACATGGTTTAAGGTAACTTTTATTATTTTAAAATTCAAACTAGTTTTTGACAATGTAAGCAAACACTACTCAAATCTTGGAAACCTACTTTTTTAAGAGTAATATTTGCATGCTGTCCGGGCAGCATGCAAATATTACTCTTAATAAGGATCCTTATTGGAAGAAAGCGCGTATGGGGCTGCCTTGGATTCAGTGTGAAAACGGAGACGTAAGGACGCGTTCGTTGGCTGGATTGCATATATTACAGCCCAACAATACAAAAAGCTCCTTTCAAAAAAAAAAAAAAAGCTTTTGATCAAATAGACGCACATGGTCAACAAATCAATTAAAATCAGCTTATGATTATCGCACTGACAGGCAACAATGGCCCGCAATACGAACAACCATTAAAGAAAGAAGGTCCCATAAAGTAATCCAGCTGTTAATCTCAGTAGAGAGAGAAGCAAAAAAAGGAGTTGAAGAGCAAAGATCAGAGGTCAGTGAAGCAATGGTCTACCGACAGAGGTAAAAAACAAAGTCAAATTCAAAAGAGATTCCCTATTCCCCGCCAATCTGGCTCATCCCGTGACTAATATTCATATTCTTTCATCTTTTCACACTAATTTTGAAACAAATCTGCCTGTAGCTTAAAAGTTTAGATAATTGAATCTCTATTTAACCCACAAGTAAAACTCTAATGGTAACATATTACAAGTTTGAATTCCGCAACTCCTAATGTTTTTTAATTAAAAAATTGAATCACTATTTTTTTTTATGTCCGTGGCTATCTGGTCCATTCTACGTGCACTACAACAAATATCACGGAACATACCACTTAACCTACAATACTTGAATGACATGGAAACTCGAGTTTAGAACTTTTTGACCACTAGGCTACTCGTTAAAATTGAATCACCATTTAGAAAGAGATTTTGATGATCCGAAAAGGTGTTAAAGAAAAAGGAAAGATTAGTGATTAATTACCGTATGATTCGCTTTGTACCAGTCACCAATAAGAACAGTGTAATCTCCGGCGGGATCCGGGAAGGGAACCGGAATCCGGGGGCGGCTAAGAATTCTAATCCCACCAAAACCACCAGCAGCCTTGTGGAAACCAAGAGAAGGGAAGTAATAAAAGCTCCCAATCTGGTCTTTCATTTGGATAATGTAAGTGAAATTCTTCCCTGGAGGAATTGGGCATGTTGTTCCGTACACACCGTCTTCATATGAGTTCCTTCTCTGTTGAATTCCATTCCTGATTCCACATTTCACAACGCCGATTTTCAGTTAAAAACTTCCAATTAAATCCAGATTCAGTGCTAATTTGCAGACATAGTCTCTAAACCTACTTCAATTAGTTGGCAATTAAACCAGATCCAAACCCTAAATTTAGCTCTTGAAAATACAATCAATGCCGAAAAAATTACCAAATAAACTTCATAAATTTCCGTTTCTACTCAAACTTTCAACTCCAAGTCCATACGAACTACCAAACACTAAACAAAGCACATTTTCACAATCAGAAAGAAAATAGAGATTTGGAAAATTACCAGGAGAGAAGGAAAGGCTCATCCAAGCTATTGTAGACATTGATAATGATATTATCATTAGTAACAGAGTGAATATCAGGGCCAGGAAATTGGCCGTTAATGAGAATGCCCTAGAAAAACAGAGCACAGATTCAGATTCAGATCCATTATCAACCATAAACAATGAAGCAAATGAAACCGAAAGCCTAACCTGTTGGGGGACGCCGAGAGGGTAAATGGTGCCGTAGGTGACGTTCCAGTCGAAGAACCGGTAAGGATCGTCGGCAACAGCAATGGCGAAGAAGGAAACGCAGAGGCAGAGGAGAGAGGATTTGAGTGGAGAAATCGCCATTGCTGAAATGGCTATGGAGGAGTGAGAGAGAGGAAGGAAAGAGGGTTTTGATATTTAAAGGAGTGTGCAGACAGTGGGTGGTGAATGTACAAAATCAGAGGACAGTGAAGGCGGGAGTGAAAGTGACGTACTTCTCTCTCCAGATTAAATTTGAATTTGGAAATGTATGCTAATATTCGTACATATTTATGTATAAAAAAAAAAGTAAATTAAAAATTTGGAGGGAGGGAGGAAAATGGTAATGGTAATGATTATGAGTCAATGAAGAAGAAAATTGGAAAGAGAATGATTATTTATATTTGGGGTGAATGTAATGATTATGAAGATAATGATTATTTATATTTGGAGTAAGGGTAATGATTATGAGAAAAATAAAATAATGAGTATGATGTGAATGAAAAATAGTGATGTGATGTAAAAAAAGTTGTTGGAGAAAGAATAAAAATTAGTTAGGACGAGAATGAAAAAAATGATTTTTGGAAAACGTGATTATGGGAGGAATTATTTCCAATGGCCCAAACACTGAGAATCATCCACATTCTCATTCTCCCTCTTATTCTTAGTGATCTCAGTGAGAATTTAGCTTGAGGAGTTATTTTGAATAGTTAAAAATTAAGAGTTGTAGTTGAAAATTCGTTTGAATGTGGTTTTTATGTAAAGTAGTTAGAGTCAAAACTTTATTTAGATGTAGATTTAAAATGAGTAGTTAAAAAAGTAATGATTAAAAATGAGTTATTTTGATTGATTTGAAATGGATGATTAAAAATGAGTAGTTGTAAATGAATAATTAGGAATGAGAATTATTTTTAAAAGTAAAAATGAGGAAGAGTTAGTAAAAATTCATTTGAATGTAGGTTTTCGAGGAGAAGTTAGTAAATCCTTCAACTAAATCTTCCTTAAATATGACAAACAAACAACCCCTAAGAGTTTAATGTTTATAATTTCAAAAACCAGAATTTAGTCTATGGTTAAAAAAAAGTTAGAATTTCGTTAATATGATTTTAAAAATTAAAATTTAGTCCCTATGATTTGATAAAATCCAAATATAGTCTTTATCGTTTCTGATCGTTAGCGAATTGAGACGTGAAAATTAGTTATTCGTGTGTCAATGATAGAATGTGAGTTAAGTGACTTATTGGACAAAAAATAAAAAATTCAGCATGAATAACTAATTTTAAGTATATAATTCATGGTAATTACAAACGACAATAACTAATCTTTATATTTTATCAAATTATAGAAACTAAATTTTAGTTTTTAAAAGCATTGAGGAACTAAATTCTAATTTTTGAAATCATAGAGTCTAAATTTTTAATTTTCTTCAAACCATTATGACCAAATTTATAATTGACCCTTAAAAAATACTCATAAATATTTTTACATTTAGACCAAATTAATAAATTAAACCTATAGTATATACTTTAAAAGTAAATTTTATTTGAGAAAATACCTTCTATGTAGGGTTTGTTGGTTCCCTCTCTCAATATATATACTAAAAAAATATAAATTAGTAATCGACTCTTACATGTTCGAATCTCAAATATTGTTGAATTTAAATTGAATTACAACTAGCTAACATGCAATAAACTCTTTCCTTAAAGTAAGGATTTCTAAATGGAACAATTTTTAGATTAATTATTGTTATTATTATATCAATTTTATCTCATATTTGATTATAATTTAATTTAATTTCATCGTGGAAACGTTTTAGTCCACCCCTACTTGAAACTTGCTTCTAATGTGACATAAAGTCACATATCATATCGAGAGCAATATAGTCTCAACTCAACAACATGATAGGTGATTTCAAAAAAAAAAAAAAAAAAAAACTTCGAATAAATTGCTCATAACCCACAATTTTGTGAATGCCCCACAGTTGCTACAAATTACGTAGACAATACAAACGAAGTTGAGCAATAGCCAATTTATTGATGAAGTTTATTTATTTATTTTTTTTATTTTTATGACACACCGCTAACATAATTTCCCCACCAAGAATATGTTATGATTGTTTAAATCGAATAGAACAGGGTTGCAGCTAAAAGAGATTGAAAATTACAATAATAATGAAGAGGAAGAAGAGAAAGAATGACACAGTGATTTT
>JBBMKA010000015.1:6804791-6816313 GCA_037833695.1 Sechiopsis laciniata
TAAGTTTATTCCAACAAAACTCCTCCAAAAACTTAAATGCTCTTGCCATCCGCCATGCCAATCATCTTCTTGAATTTTTCAAACAATACTTTCGACAACGGCTTTAAAAATATCCGCAACTTGATCCTTGCTCGCTTCAACGCGAATAAATCGCCTCCTCCATGAACCGATTAACAATGCCAACACTTAATACGAGATCCGTTCTCGTAATGGAAGCAAAAACTTCATCATAGTCGATTATTGACCTTTGCTTGTATCCCTTTGCACAGGCCGCGCTTTGTCCTACTCTATCTTCCCTTGTGCATTCATCTTCTTCTTGAATTCCCACTTCACACCAATCGGCTGACTTGTATTAAAAAATTATGTCAGCTTCCATGTATCATTGCGCTCTATCGCATTAATCTCTTCATCCATTGCTGTTTGCCATTTCTTGTCTTGCACTGCTTCCTCAAAGTTAATATCTTCCGCATCTACTAAAAGACAAACAAGATATACGTCATTTGTCGCATCATACAATTCTTGCAAACACCGCATTCTAGGTTGCTACAGTTCTTCTTCTTCTTCTTCTTCTTTAGTTGTTTCAGACTCTCTTGGCATGCTCGTTGATGCAACGACTGGTAGTTCTCCAACTTCGATGCTAACTTCCATCTCCTCGTTCCTATCCCATTCGCTTTCTTCATTTACTCACAAACACTTTTTTCGTATGCTTCTCAAATTCAATTTATACATGCGATTTCTTCTCATGTCTACTCGAGCGATTAAACGTTCTTTCTTATCCTTCAAATGCAACAACCGATCTTTCAAAAATACAGAATAACCATTCTCTGTGAGGTGCCCCAAATTCAAAATATTTTTTTTGAGATCTGCTACATAATAAACATCCTGGATTGACCATGTCAAGCCATCCTTCTGCACAAAATAAATCATATCTTTGCCTTTTACTTTTACTTTTGACGCATCGCCAAAAGAAAAATGACCATCTTCAATTTTTCGCATCTCTTTAAATAGATGCTCGTGTCGGCACATATTGGTTGCTTGCCCTTGAGTCGAGATACCACACAGTTTCATCGTTGTCGCTTCCTTTTTATGCGCTATCAAAAGTACACCATCATTCGCATTATTTTCTACTGCTAAGTTACTTGTTTTCTTCTGCCATTTTATCCGTACAACAATCTCTCACAAAATGCCCTTCTTCACCGCAATTGTAACTTTTTTTGGAATAGCAATCACTCGCATAGTGACCATACTTGTGACACTTGTAGCATTCAATATTTGACTGATTCGATCTACCGCCTCTTCTTGGACTGCGTCCTCTTTTGCGCCAATTCACTTGACTCGTATGTTCCTTTTCCGCATCATAACTGTCGCTTTGACTATTGCGACCATATCCATGGCCTCCACGTCCGCGATCTCTACTATGAAATTGTTTAGAATATAGTACATTTTCATCTTCGATCGACGCCTTGGTTTGAAGCCCTTGCTCTAGCGTTTCCTCTTTCTTCTTGTTCTTGCATTGCTCGTGCGCCTCAAGAGAACCAGGAAGCTCGTCAACAGTGAGCGTCGCAAGGTCCTTTGACTCCTCTATTGCGCACACCACATTCTCAAAATCTTTTCAATAACTTGTGCATCCGTTAGCTTTTTGCCATTGCGATTGAGTTGATTTACCACCGTCTGCACACGCGTGATATAGTCAGATACGCTTTCTGACTTCTTCATCTTTATGCTCTCCAACTCGCCGCGAAAAGTCTGGAGATGCACTTGCTTCACTCGGTCGGCTCCTTTGAACACTTTCTTTAAAGTGTCCCACGCTTCTTTTGAAGTAGTTGCACTAACAATCTTCTCAAAGCTTGATTCATCCACTGCTCGGAACAACATATACAATGTTGTTTTATCTTTCGATCGCTTCTTTTTCAACGCTTTGGTTTGAGTCACCGTATAACCTGCGGTATTCTATGGTTCTACGAAACCTTCTTCGACCACTTCCCATGCATCATGAGATCCAAGTAGCGCTTTCATCTGAATGCTCCAATTCTCGTAATTTTCCTTCGTCAATCGTGGTAGCGATAATTGACCCATTACGTTCGCTATCGGCTCTGATACCAATTTGTAAAAATTCGCAATGCTCTGATACCAAATTTGTAAGATCTAGATTTGAAAAACAAAAACAATAAACACAAATAACAATCGCGCAAGCTTTTCGCTTCGAGATTGGAGAGACAATGCACACAACAATTTCTCTAAAACGCTTTCCTTTATTTCTCAATTAAACTTTCTCTATAACTCTCTACACAACTTTTTCTCTCTTCACTCTCTTTTACTCTACGATTGTCTCTACAATTCACAATGAATGAACCCTCTATTTATAGCCTATTACAAACTTGGTCTCAAAGTTCTTTCCATAAGTATTTTCCACTAATTGCTAAAATGATAAAATCTACTAATTCCTTAATTATTCTCCTAAATTGAAAATCCATTAATTCTTTAATTGTCTACTCACTAATTCTTAAATTAATTATTCCATATTCCAAAAATACATTTAAGTTTATTCTAACATTCCTGTGCTTTTCTTTTGCGACTTGTTAAGAGAGAATTAAATTTCCTTACTAAATTAAGAAACCTTGTGTTAGGTGTGGAATACAATTGGTTTGATTTGGTATGTTTTTTCTTTCTATTAATCACATTATTCAAATGATTAGGATTTCCTAACTAGTTTCTTCCTCCCACGTCTTGAAATTTAGGTTTATAAGTACATAGTACAGCAGCCATTGTCCTGATAAAAACTAAAACAATGATGAGTTTGAGAGGTGGGTTTGGGGTGTTGGTGATGGCTGTCCTCCTTAACACATTACTGGCCACGGTGCCGGTGACGGCGCAGGAGGACGAGAAGGCGACAACGGCCGCAGTAGAAGTGAAGGTGGGTGTGGTTTTGGATATGAATTTCACTTTTGGGAAGATGGACTTGAGTTGTATTTCAATGGCTCTCGCTGATTTCTATCCTTCTCGGAGTCGTTACAAGACAAGACTCATTCTCAAAACTATGGACTCCCATGGCACTGTTCTTGATGCAGCTGCAGCAGGTTCTCTCTCATCTTTCTTTTCTTTGTTTCTATTTGGTTTCTATATATATATATATATATATATATATATTTATTTATTTATTTATTTGAAATAAGAAATCTTATCAAATTAATCAAATAATTACAATTATAATCACTTTAAAAAAAATAGCAATCATAGGTATTAATAATAGTACGGCATTAAATAATACATAATATTGTAATAATAAGAAATAATACTATATGAATGAGTATTAATAATAGAGTATTGAACTGTATTTATGATTATAAATGCAAATATTTTTAAATTTGATTACATTTATAATTATTTTATTAGAATAGATCATTCATTACAATTTTCAAAACTTTTTTTATTTTTTATTTTTTATTTTTTTATTTTTTTTTTAACAATTTGGTTTCTATATTTAAGATCAAACATCTTTATTCTATATTTAAAATTAAACACTTTTACCTCAACCCTTCTTAATTTTAAATTTGGTGTATTTTCTTAGTTTACTTATTTATTTTTTTTAAAAAATAAATTTAGGTAAATATCTCAATAATTCCTTCATTAATATATTAAAATTCTAAAATTAGTCTAATCATCATAGACATCATTTTTCATGTAATCAAATGAGCTATCGTAACTACTTAAAACAATTTATTTTTAACAATTTATTTTAATCATTTATTTTAATCATTTATTTTTAACTACTTAAAATAACTCATTTTTAACTACTAATTTCTAATCATTCATTTTTAATTACTAAAAATATGTTTGCAAATAATCTACAACTCTTGTAAAAAAAAAAAAAAAAAAAAAAAAAAAATCACATTCAAACAAATTTTTTTGTTGTAACTCTTCCATAAAAATGTATATTCAAACGAGTTATTACAAAAAAATTCAATTTTCTAACCACTCAAAATATAACTCTTCAAAATAACTCTTCAAATTAACTTCTTATCCAAAATCTCATCCAAACATCCTTTCTAAATTTAATCACTTTAATAAGCGTCAATGTCGCTTATATTTGCACTTATTAAAATCTATCATTTATATATGTACATGTTTAAAAAAGTTTTCAATGTCATTATATATAGAGAGTTTTTTATTTTTTTTATTTTTTGAGAAAACTATATAGAGTTAATATCTATAACTGTTTTAAATGTATATATAGATAGAGTACTTTATAAAGAAAAATCTAGATTTATTTTATTCACGTATAAATAAATAAATAATCCTAGTCTTATAGTGGTTTTTTTTTTTTTTTTGATTTTACTTCCCATTCAATCCGCATATCAAAGATATCGTATTTATGGGATTCATAGAAAAATCTAAATCTATTTTATCCATTTATATATATAAAATTAATTAAAATTAAAATTGAATTCAACAACAAATTGGGGTACACATATAAAATTACAAAAGCTCATAAATATATGAGTGTATTACTCAGCTCAATCTTAAACCGCAACCTAATTTTAGGGAGAAAAATATATTTTAGTGTAGACATCCATCTCAAAATCAATTGGTCATGAGAGGAGTAGTCCACCTACCTTTTAAACACTTGAAGATATCTTCACCCCCTCAAGATGATGCCTCTGTTGGACTATCAATCTTGAATTGGATCTCAATTTCATTTTATTGGACCGAATACCCGTTTGAGCTCAAGATGATGCCTCTGTTGGACTATCAATCTTGAATTGGATCTCAATTTCATTTTATTAGACCGAATACCCGTTTGGGCTTTATGGGCTCTGATATCATGTTGAAAGATTGAATTCAAATTTTTAAATTCTTCATTTAATAATGAACCCAATAATGGTTATAAATAGAGTACAAGAGATGACCTAATTATAAAAGGAAAATATAATATCTAACCATAAAAGTCAAAGATGACCTAATTATAAAAAGGAAAAGATTATACCTAGTTATAAAAGGAAAAGATAAAAAATAATATTTAATCTAATTCTAAAAGGAATAAATAATTATAAAAGATGAAAATACAACTATGCTAAAAAATAACATAAACCAACAACGACAATCAACAATCGTCTAACTAATTATCGCAGGGCATTTAGCATTCAAGGCATATCTCAATACCCCACTCCTCAATTTTTCCTTAAACGCAGATTCCCCATAGTTTTAGGATCGGTCACTGCCGCAAAATAAAGCACTCCAACACTAAAAGTGAGTATTATTGAAATATCACATGTAAAAATGATTGAGTTAAAAATAAAGGGATCAAATAGAAATTAGACCCTATGAACTTATTAAAAATATATTTTGCTCGAAATATTTATTTTTACAAGAAAATAAAAAAAAAAAAGGTTAAAAAACATGTAAGACTAAAATTGAAGATTATAAAAGAGTTTGATTTAAAAAGAGAAATATTTACATAATGCCCGGACATGATGTATAAAATAATGTCCACCTATGTGGCCCAATATGGGCCACAATCTATTTTTGTTTATTTTATTTTTGTATCTTTTGAATTTAAAATCAAATAGATTATGCCCCATATTGAGCCACATAGCTGGACATTATTTTATATATAATGCTCGGGTATGATGCAAATATTTCTCATTTAAAAATATATTCCCTAATTTTAAAAAGTGTAAACTTACAATATCTAAGAGAAATTGGTTGGACACAGCTTTAGATTTGATAAAGAAAGAGGAAGTACAAGCCATAATAGGACCAACAAGTTCCATGCAAGCTAGCTTCATGATCGACGTTGGAGACAAAGCACAAGTTCCCATCATCTCATTTTCAGCCACACGACCTTCCCTCACATCCCATCGTAGCCCTTTCTTCTTTCGAATCGCCCAAGATGATTCCTTTCAAGTTAAAGCCATTGGAGCCATCGTCAAGGCCTTCAAATGGCGACAGGTTGTTCCCATCTATGTCGACAACGAGTTTGGCGATGGAATCATCCCTTACCTTGTTGGAGCTTTACAAGAGATCAATGTGGATGTTCCCTACCAAATCAATATTTCTCCGACCGCCACCAACATCCAAATCAGCCGCGAACTTTTGAAGTTGATGACGATGCCAACCAGAGTGTTTATCGTGCACATGTTACCTAACCTCGCTTCAAGGCTCTTCACTGAAGCAAGAAAAAATGGAATGATGGATCAAGGTTACGTCTGGATAGTGACAGATGCGATCACAAACGCATTGGAGTTAATAGAACCTGCAACTCTTGAGTCTATGCAAGGAGTTTTGGGAGTTAGAACTTACGTGCCAGAAGTCAAAAGGCTTGAATCCTTTAAACGTGGTTGGTCGAAGAGAGTTCTAAGGTATAATTAGTAGAGTAACCATTTTTCTTTGTAAATGTTAAGTATTCTCACTTTTTCAATGTCGGATCCTATAATAGGTATTATCCAGAAATAGAAGAAGTTCCTGAACTCAACGTATTTGGGTTATGGGCTTATGATGCTACTTGGGCGCTAGCCATCGCAGTGGAGAAGGCTGGCACTGACAATCTTGAATACATCAAGGCCAATGATACCACCATGAAAATGAACTCCTCAAACTATCTATACAATCTTGGTATCAATAAAAACGGTCCAAAGTTGCGAGATTCCCTCTCAAATGTCACGTTTAGAGGTTTAGCCGGCGAGTTCAGTCTTGTCAATGGTCAGTTACAATCGTTTGTTTTCGAGATAGTGAATGTGATCGATAGTGACAAAAGAAACGTTGGATTTTGGTCCCTGAAAAGTGGACTGGCAAAGAAACTACAAGGCTCAAGTGGGTTGAGACAGATCATCTGGCCAGGAGATTTGGAGGATGCACCCAAAGGGTGGCAGATTCCAACAAATGGGAAGAAGTTAAGAGTTGGGGTTCCTGTGAAAGTTGGGTTTTGGGAGTTTGTGAATGTTGTACGTGATCCCGAAACAAATGCAACGGAAGTGAGTGGTTATTGCATAGATGTGTTCAAAGCTGTGATTGAAGCATTGCCTTATGCTGTTACCTATGAGTTCATTCCTAACGATAAGTCTAATGCTGACCCTGGTGGCAGCTACAATGACTTGGTTCAACAACTCTACCTTGGGGTTAGTATCTAACATTTGGGTCTCTACAAATATTCGTGCATTTCATTTGAACAAACAAAGTATTTTCTAATGGTGTCACACCACACAATTTTTTTTTTTTTAATATTACTTAATTTATAAAAAAAAAAATTGTGTGGCACCATACAGTACTACATATTAGATAGTATGAACATTCATGTCAAAATCAATTGGGGATGAGAGTACTACACCTATCTTATAAATGCTTTAAGAACTCTTCACTTTTTCAATGTGGGACAATAGTGGTATCTAAACATGCCCTCTCAAGATTGTGCCTATTTTCGGTTTCACCAATCCTGTATCAAATCCTATTTTATTTATTGGAACGAATATTCGTTTGGGCTTAATAGGCTCTTAAGAAAGGTGGGCTACTTCTCTCATCACTAATTGGTTTTGAGATGGATGTCCGCACTCTAACATGGTATCAGAGTCCATTAAGTCAACATAGGTAGGTCCAATAAAAATGAAATTGAGATCCGATTCAATATTGGTGAACCCAAAAGAGGCATCATCTTGAGGAGGCATGTTAGGATCCTACATCGAAAAGATTGTAGACCTCATAGCAATATATAAGAAAGGTGGACAACTTCTCTTATCACCAATTAATTTTGAAATAGATATTCACACTATCTATTATGGTATCAGAGCTTCATTAAGCCAATCCAATTTAAAATTGATGAGCTCAAATGTGACACTATCTTGAAGGAACATGTTGAGGAGGATCTCAAGCATGCAAGTGTTTCTGTTTACAAAAATAAAGAAAAAAATATATGTGGGCACCATACACGTCTCAAGGATGAACAATGAGAAAGACTACTTGTCTACTCTTAAAGACCTATGTGACACCACATACATGGCACCATGCAGTGCCACATATTTTTTCTAAAACAATTACTTTGTTTATAAAATAGTAAGTTATGGTGCCACATCGATCTCAAACATGGAATGCCGGTTAAGTCTTTCTCTTTACAAATATCAGGCCTTTTATAATATAATAATAATTTCTTTTCTTGCTAATAATTTGTCTATTTCATATCTTTTCAACCAATGAGGAGACGATTTTTTGGTTAGAAATAAAAACAAATTCAAGGGAAAAATCACCAGATATTATTGATCTTAAACATGGACTGTTTGCTCTCTTACTTGTAAGAAAATTTTATGGATTTTACCATACTAAAGTATTGTTAAATTTCACACATGCATGGTTTTGGGATAGTAGAAATTTGATGCAGTGGTGGGTGACATAACCATCCGAGCAAATAGGTCTAAGTACATAGACTACACATTACCATTCACAGAATCTGGAGTGTGGATGGTTGTGCCGATGAAAAGCAGCAAGAAATCCGACGTGATGGCTTTCTCCAAACCTCTTACCGGGAAGTTATGGGCAGTTATAGGCAGCTCCCTCCTCTTTGTGGCATTGATTGTTTGGATACTTGAACATCGTGACAATGTAGCCTTCAGGACCGGAACTGCTTGGGATCAAATGTGCACCAGCCTTTTCTACTCTTGTTCCTCTATGGTTTTCGCCCATCGTGCGTATCGTAACCTTCTCCTCTTCTTTACCTACCATTTTGGATTAAAATAAAGAGAAGTTGTATTAGATGGTCTCTTTTCATAAAATAATTACAAATGTATGCAAATTTTAAAATATTTGCATCTATAGTCATTCATACAATAATGTATTATAAATACTCATTAATGCAATATTACCATTAACCATTATAGAGTGACTCAAGTGAACAAAGAGGGTCTTGGAGTACTCAAGGTGATGAGTTCAATCCATGATGACCACTTATTTAGAAATTAATTTCCTACAAATTTTCTTGACATCCAAATGTTTGAGGGTTAGACGATATGTGACATTAGTCGAGGTGAGTGCAAGCTGGCCCAAAACAGTTAATATCAAAAAAAAAAAAACAGTATTACCATTTACATGCTTATTTTTTAAAAAAATGATCATATTGATAATTATTTTCTGAAATGGACTAATCTCGTAAGTTTCCAAAAATAAATAAATAAATAAAGATATATATATCCTCGTTATATTGAAAATGTTCTTGATTTTCAGGGGAAAATATATCCAACAACTGGACAAAACTAGTGGTGATATTATGGCTGTTTTTGGTTCTCATCATTACACAGTTACACTGCAAGTTTGGCCTCAATTTTGACGGTTCAAGAACTCAAACCAGCAATAACTGATATCAATCAAGTGCTTAGAAATGGAGAGAACATTGGGTATCAAGGAGGTTCCTTTGTCTACGAGATTCTTAAGTCATTGAAATTTGACGACTCCAAACTCAAAACTTTTCAGTCTGCAGAAGAAATGCATGAACTTTTCATCAAAGGAAGCATTAATGGTGGAATTTCTGCCGCTCTCGATGAAATCCCTTACATTAAGTTGTTTCTTGCCAAGTATTGCTCCCAATACACCACCACTGAACCCACCTACAAAGCTGATGGATTTGGTTTTGTAAGTATCTCTCTTCTTTAATTCCCAAATAGCTTAAAAGTTTAACCGATTAAGACCTCTAATTTTTTTAGGCAAATATAAACTTTGATGGAATAGTTCAAGAATGTGAGCTCACTTTATATATATTTTCAATATATACTAAAATATTGAGAAAAGTAAAGAAGTAAAAGTCATTCATGAAGAAAAAACTTTCAAAAAGTTGTTGGTAATACAAACAAAGTGGCAATCCCACATTAGTTAATGTTAATAAATAACAAACTTACTCGAATCTCCACATTAGTATGATACTGTCTACTTTGGGCATAAGTCTTCATAACTTTGTTTTTGGGCACCCCAAAAAGACTCATATTAATTGAGATGTTTGTCTTCCCTTATAAACTCTTGATCTACCTCTATTTTAACCAATGTGGGATTACTACCACTTTATTTGTATTCCCAACAATCCTGCTCTCGAACAAAGTATCGCATGCGAGTCTCCCTTACTGATAGTCATTTTCTAAATTACACTTGAGTACACCTCAACTTAAACCACGAATCCTTTCGAATTACACTTGAGCAAACTGTAAAGCTCAACCACGGGTCCACTCGATTTTATGTTTGAACGCACAAAAGCTACCCCTCACAGAGACAACCATTTCAGAAGAACTCTCACACTAGAGTTCATAGATGCTCCATCACGAGCACATTCAGAAGCACTCCCACTAGAGCACACATGAGGTGTCTCAATCCCAGATTTTTCATCATGACTATTTCTATTGAGACTCACAAATCTTTGTTTCATACTTGAGTTTCTTTCGATATGGCTAAGTCAGGAGAACCACTCTGATACCACTTGTTAAGGGACGATAAACCTACTCGAATCTCCACATTGGTATGATATTGTCCACTTTGGGCATAAGTCCTCATGCTTTGTTTTTTGTTTCACCTAAAAGATTTCATAGTAATGGATATGTTTGTCTTCTCTTATAAACACATGATCTACCAATGTAGGACTACTACCACTTTGTTTGTATTCTCAACAATTAAATGGTCATGAGTCTATAAGAGAGGACAAACATCTTTATTTTTTGGTGAAAAACAAAGTCATGAGAGTTTATATCGACAATATCATTTCAATATAGGAATCCGGGTTAGATTTGTCGTCTCTTAACAAAATAATTAGAGATTTACATTTAGGGAAGAATGTAGTAGAGGCACAATGTGCCACACCTACAATTAAACCATAACAAACCGTAAACAATAAACTAATGGCCGATATTTTATATATTAGGAACATGATACAATGGAACCTAACATTCCTTTAAATAGTAAAGTAATACTGCCATAAATTTAGTGGCTCATTGGACTTTACATATTAGAAACATAATAATAATAACTATAATAATAATATAATAATAATTAATCAAATTCTCTACATTCGCGGACCTACATAGGGACTAGGGGGCCATGAATTTGATATGTTTAATGTTTTTTTGGACTTTTAAAAATTGTATTTTAGTACTAAATTGTATAAATGACACAAGAGCATTGTATTATCCATGGGCTTGAGCGGCAGCTTGGCCCCCCAAGACTTTTTAGTCCCTTGCTATGTTAAGGATTCGAATTCCAATTTGTGTTATTACTTTTCTACTTTTCCTTTACATTGGACTTCAAACGTTGTGACTTGTGTGGGGTGGTTTAGGGATGTCCACGTGGCTGGGGAATGGCTTCCCCCTCCCCGCCACCGAAATTGTTTTTCGTTCCCGCGAAATTCATTATTTTTTTCGCGGGGATTCCCCGCCGAGAAATTTGTGGGGGTCGGTTCCCCGAGATTTTCCCGTTCATTTTTTTTTCTTTTTTTATTTATATTTTTTGAATTATAATCTTAAATAATCAAATTTTCTTATAAAATATTTATAAGTTTCAATTATATT
>JBBMKA010000015.1:6828231-6844156 GCA_037833695.1 Sechiopsis laciniata
ATAAATAACGATTCTCAGGTGACGTAAAGATGAGCAAGTGAAGGAAGGACGAGTATTCTAAAAAGATGATTATAAACAAAGATGATTATAAACTTGAACAAAGAACCATTCTAATCCAACAATTTGACCAAGTATTATTATTATTATAACGCACCAATTTGCAAGTGAACTGCAAATTGCACTTTGAACAAATAGAAATTTGTGATTTGCAGCAAATGATTATCCAGGTTTTTTTTTCTGAAATGGAGAAATAAAAAATTTTCACTCTACTCTTCAACTCACGATAACCACGTTCGTCCCAAAGTTTGGCACTAGAAGACATAGAAAGAATGGGAACACAAGTACCTACAAATTTGACAGTCAAAGATGAAAAAATACACATGTATATATATTATTATCATTGTAGGGCACAGACTTTGCATTATATTAGTATAATAACACATCAACTTTTAATTTGACAATTCCCTCTTACTTTGTTAAGTTCGGCAATCTCAACCTTAACCTTAACTTGTTAATTAGATCGATCAAACTCTCTAAACTTAATCGAGTATCATCAACATTTCAAGTACTTCATTCAGTTTTGTAATTAACCTGAAGTTGCTTGCAACACTAAACTTTAGCCCAGGATTTGTTTTAACGAACATGTGCATGCCCATCTTTAGCCCGAATCTAAGTGACAACAAAAAAAATTATAATTAAATTTATTCTTCAGTTTCAAACTTGAAACCTCCATATACATATATATATATATATTGAAAACCCTCAAGCCTTACCAACATTAACATGGTCACCCTTATGGGGTCCATGGATTGAATGCAACACTTAACAAAATTGAGTAGTAGTTAGTAAGGCATAATTTGCAACACTTATAAGAAGCAGTTTGGCTCAAACAATTTCCTCAATTATAATAGTCTTCCTAATTTATTTCCTACTATAGTAGTTGATCCTAAGGCTAACACTTCATCATTTCTGAAACAAAAAGAAACAGAATTTTCCCAAACTGAGACTAAACATCTACAGTAGTTGTCTGGAGCGACCTTTTTTTTTTTTGAAATTGGAAAATCCCCTAAGTAACCATGCCCGTCCCTAGGCCAAGCACCGAAAGAGTCTGGAACGACATATTTGAAATAGCAATCCATGTGGAATGCATTTTGACCCAAACCCATGTTTTAACATCTTTACATTATGAAGAGTTTTGTTTTAGTAAAAGACGTCAAACATGGCTGAACATATCTATCGAAATAACAGTTCATACGAGCTAAGGCCACTTATCTTATAAATACTATGAGATATTTCACGTTGGATCCTTAGTTAACAGAATTTGACTGGGAAAACACAGCAACTTAATTTGATGTTCTAAGCAATGCTATAATCTACAACATGACTGTGCATAGCAGAATTAGGAAGCGAACAGCAAGAGTACTTAACCCTGAACTATGATGCATCAGTATATATTAAGGACGACAGATAACAAAGAGTAATTACAACCCTGTTACTGCAACTCATTCCTCTCTGGAAGTAGGATCCAGTCCAGTTGAAGGGCTATCAGCAAAATAGTCTTGATGTTTCACATTCACGCCGTACTGCTCATCAAGTACCAACAAGGCGGTTAGTTTTCTGATAAGAATCTAGATATCCTTCATATGTTTAAAAGAGTATGTCATAAAAGGAGAAAAATATCAATTTGTCATCCCCCAGCAGGAAAACGGCACTTCATATATCCCCCACTGAGTGGAAACCATTTATAATGTTGAGGAATGATGATGCACAATACAATTTGAATCATTTTTCTTTATACACTTGTGACTTCGGTGTCTTGACAAAGTAACGTGCTTTTATTAGAGGACAATTTAGGTTATGTCTTGGCATGACCTATCTTTTCATGCCCACATATGTGGTCCAATTTGATCCACATTTTGTTGTTCTTTAACCCAAAAAAATAGAAAAATAAAATGTGGTCTAAGCATGAAAAGATAGGTAACATAAACTTTTCTCCTTCTATTGTTGAACCATCACATCTTAATTGATGAACTAAAAATCACAAATTCTTCAAAAGTTAGTACAATCGGAAAGCAATCACTTTTTTATGGTAGTCCTCTCTCTAAACCCACGTCTCAAAAGCTCCCAAAAGAAAAAACTCATCCATAGCACCGCCTTAAAAAGAGAGTGTGTACCAAAATCATTTTAATGATATCACGTCTGTATATGAGTTATCTATAGTAAGCACAAGCCTAATCGTTAAAAAAAGATGAAAGTAAAACATTTTGAGGTTACCTCACGAAGTGCCTTCGAAAGATCCTCCATGGTCAATATTAAGCGCTTCTCCTGAACCAGGTGAATGTTAGGCTGACAAAATAATTTACCAATCAAGAGACCCAAGGTTACGAAAGCACCTTTTGTTGTTTATCCCTTTTGTCTTTCACTACTGGAGCTGGTCTTGCCTTACAATGCCTACATTGCACAACCAAAAGGTTAAAACTCTTGCCAACTCAAGCAGCTACAAATATCCAGCTGCTACAACAGTAGTGGAAAAGCCACCAAAAAGATCCTCCCAAGTATAAAAGAGGTCAAGGAAAGGAGAAGGTAATCATACAATGACTATCAAACAATAATGAGGCAATCATCAGGGTTGAAGAAAAATAATTAATAAATAAAAGGTTCACATGAGGGCAGCTGTAGAGGGTTATGCTGGGTAAAATCGTTTATCTAATAGCCATTTGTTATAGTTTGCTAAAAGTTGAGATTTAAAGTGAGAAATGCTCAATATGTCTCTTCATTGTAATCCGGATAATCTTGAAAGGTGGAATTGTAGGTTCAACTTGTTTCTTCACTTCTCACGAGACATTGAGGAGCGCTTATCTTTTATCAAGGAAACCCTAGTTCTCAAAGGATGGACAACATTCACTCAATCACCTTACATGGAATCCCTATCTATTTACTGTCGTTCTTAAGGACTTCTAAGTCTTTTTTCCCCAATTTGGAAAGAAATATAAAGGACTTTTCTGTAGGGGCATTGAGGATGAATAAGGATCTCATTTAATTAAATGGGAGGTCATTCCCATTTAAAGCAATATGGGCTGGTTGAGCTTAGGAATTTGGCAAGAACTTCACCCTCCTATCTAAGTGGTTGTTCAACTCTAAAAAGAGTAATATTTTGTAGCATTAGCATAGATTGCCATCAGAAAGTTGGTTCTCGAACTCTTGAGCCAATCCCAACAATTAACCAATAACATTCTCACGATTAAGTAATTAAAATGGAAAGGCCAGAAAACCAAGTTACGAGCATCTTTTGCTTGCAACCCTGAGGGAAAAAAAGTATTTTTATTATTATACACCAACATCAGAAGAAAGAAAGCATACTGGAGAGCATCACTTGCAACATCTGCAACGAACTTCTGCGTGGCAACAGCAATAAGCCTAATCCTGCAAAAGTGAGGCTCCATTAGAAATAATGTAAACTACTTCTTCATAAGAAATAGGAAAAAAGAAATCTGCAATTCTACATTACAAACATCACATCTTCATAGTTAAAGCGAGCAAATTTAATACTAATCCAAACTGGGTATATCACTTTACAAATCAATTAACCAGGCTAAGGTTAAACCCATCACATAATTTTCAAATATGTCAAATGAATTACATCGTCTCCATTTTACAAAATTTTAGACCCGTAAGTTCAGGAAAATGTAAGAAATAAAATGGCAGGCAAAACGACAAGAATCGTTGAACAATAACAGAAAATTTGATGACTTCACAGAAAGAAATAATCACATATCAATTACAATTTACAAAGATGGTAAAGTACTGTAGAGCATTAGTTATATTCTGTGAATGAGAGATTAACTTGACAACTCTTCCCCAGTGCAAATCACAATGGTCAGCGTATAAATGCAGGCACTAATAACATCACTGGTTGAAATCGAAAGCCGAAATTAATGGAAATACCATCTTCATGCCAATTGACTGACACTACTACAGCACAAAGTAGATATCAAGAACCTAGACCACTGAGAACAAAGAAAATAGTTTCATATAATAAAAATACTCAGAAATAAGAAACCCCCAAATTGCGAACAACGATATTATTATACTTGACTTTGATCCATGTAAAGAGTCAACAACCAACCCAATTAAATGAAAAAAATTCAGGATTAAATTGTGAAAACAAAAACATTAGGAGAAAGATAAAATTGATCGGTTCTAAACCTAGGGTTTGGAAAAACGAAAAAGATACCTACAATCGAACGTCAGGACACTGAAATCCACTCTTCCCTAAGTAATGCTCCACCAATTCGTCGGGAATCTGTAAAAACGATAGGCGGAAAAGAGAAACATGAACGCGATTTGGAATTGCAGCGAGAGAAGCGAGTTGGGAGTTAAAAAGGCATCATTGTGAGATCTTACAGTGGGAGTATACTCCATTAGAGATGCTAGAAACTCGGAGAGAGCCGCGTCATCGTCGTGCCTGCTCTCCGTTCCTTGTTGGCTGTTGTTCATCTTCTTCGTTTTCCCTCTCTTCCGATTCTGAAGCAGAGAATGATAGAATTTGCCCTCTTTATACAAGCGCCATTTATTACCGTACCCGTGGCTCGTGTTTACTCAAATTCACTCATTTTAACCTTTTATTATCCATATTCAAAAAATCACTCCTTCAAATCAATTACTAATCCTTTTTATTTAATTTTTTTTTTTTTTTTAAACAAGAACTTCATTAAATCAGACCAATCGCAATACATCCTAAACTCCCATGGGAGAACAAACCACAAACGGCGATTACCATCTATAACAATAATGGCCCCAAACGACATATTGGATAGTGACCGACTCAAGAGAAATTACATAACAATGATAACTCAGATGAGAAATGAGCTTAATCGAAATCCAAGCCTTAACTAACAAGGAATTTAATAATTCCAAAGAAGGCCCGACCATTGTGACTATTTCATACTCGAGAGTCTTTCGATATGGCTAAGTCAAGAGCACAGCTCTGATACCACTTGTTAAGATACGACAAACTTACCCGAATCTCCACAATGATATGATATTGTTCACTTTGGGTCTAGACCTTCATGACTTTGTTTTTGGACTTCCCCCAAAAGACCTCATACCAATTGAGATGTTTGTCTTCGCTTATAAATCCAAGATCTACTCCAATGTGGAATTCTACAATACTTTGTTTGCATTCCCAACAAAAAAAAAATTTCCCGAAAATAATCTACATGTTAAGATATATCATAAAAACAGCATTTGATATTCAATTTCCACCCACAATGTTCTTGTTTTATTACCTACTTTCAAAAATATTTTTAAAAGAGAACGGCTGCACCCAAAAACAAATTACCCCTGATGTGGCTCCTTTGGAGCCACATATCACAGGTATTTTTTTTTTTTTTTTAAGTGTTCCATTTTTTTTTTTAATATTTCCTTCTTCCTAACATCACCTCAGGGGCTGCACCCAAACTGGTCCCTTTTTAAAACCCAGTTCAAAGTTTTCTTCTTTTTTTAAAGTTTAAAACGTTGGTTTTTGTTTTTGAAATTTGACTAGGAAGGTAAAATATTACTAAACGACTGTGAAGTATATTTTTTTAAAATTATCAATCGAGACCTGATTTGGGTAACTGGTCTTCTTAAGAACAATCAGAATGATCCTTTTAAATTGCACATAGTAATAACATGATGAAAACTTGAAAAATATCCCCAATCTATTTTTTGCCGAACTATCATGCAAGCCCTCATTCATTTAGTTCAGTTGCATCAAATATAATTCGACTGTCCAACACAGGAAACAGCGCAGCAGCATTTCAACATCTTCATCATAATTCCTTGCCCTTTTCCAAGTCTTAAAAAGGAAAGAGAAAGAAAAGAAAGAAGCTTAAACAAATGAATTTGCAGATCTCTGCATGATGATATTATTTGCACCAGATACAAGAAAATGAACTGTCTTTAATCTTCAACCCAGTACACAAACTGGCAAGTAAAATCCCTTCAAGTGAGAAGATCATAGACATTTAGTTATGGATTCAATCTAATATATATATATATATATATATATATAATAGGAAGAGAAATGTGCATGACTTGAAGTTTTATCTTGAATCTATTTCAACTTATGTTGAGTGTAACGTTGTATGCCATAGACGTCGATGATGCCAGGAGGAAAGACAGGATCTGTTGCTGCCCGAACGGAAACCTTCGCCACCGACTTCACATTTACTGGAGGAGTCAATAGAGGCCCAACGAGTGGTAGTTGGTGTAGAGGCTTAGCGTATTGAAGAACCTGCAGTGAAATTTTATCTCTGGTGAAAAAGATTTGATTCAAGGGATTTAATGTTTGTGACCAAATACATTTTTTTGCCTTTTCCATGTCCTGAGTCATCCAAAAAATAATACACCTGGAACTAGAAACAAAGGGCAGCGGATTTCTGTCACTTTAGAAGTTGAAATCTGAATAAAGGATTCATGAGTCGTAAAAATACTATTATTAAGTTTGGTTTTTGAATATGTAAACAAATTTAGTGTTCTCCCTAAATAGATAGTATGAACCTCCATCTCAAAAATAATTGAAAATCAATTGGTGATGAAAGGAGTAGTATACCTATCTTGTAAATTGCTAAAAGATCTCCTCACACTTGGGATCCTCCATATGCTCCTTCAAAATGGTGCCACTTTTGGATTCACCGAGAATTGGATCTCAATTTCATTTTTATTCGACCAAATACTCATTTGAGCTCTAATACCATATTCATGTGGACATCAATTTCGAAACCAATTGGTGATGAGAAAAGTAGTCTATGAATGGCTAGTAGACCTCCTTAACTTTCCATGTGGGATCCCCAACCGTTTTTTTTTACTTTTTTGTATATTTAAACTAATAAAAATGGTAAGGATAAAAAGAAAATAGAATTATAACCCATTTCGAAAGCTGGGAACTCAGACCAAAGTTCATAGCATAATATAATAGGCATTAGGGGAAAAACGAAGAAAAATGCAAAAGTTACCATTTCCAGAGGAGAACCAATTATTCCTAGAGGTAACTTCATGCTCCCAATATTACGGGTCCCATAAATAAATCCCGGCCTCAAAATCACTCCTGAAAATTGTACATCAAAGAACACTTTATTCACCCCTTGCCAGTTAACAGTAAAAGAGAATATACTTTAGGAAAGAAAAACAGATTCACGAAAGCCAGTAAATCAGTGCTAGAGTATACATTCATCTTACATATAGCAGGCAATATATCTTAACCGAGTTAAGAATTATAACTTGACAGTAACAGGACAAACCAGAGATCTAACCTCCATAAGAAAATTTAGTGAGGAGTTCTGTCTCAGCCGCTCGCTACACAAACCAAAGCACAGATTAATATAGAGCTTCTATATGTGCACAAAAAGGAATACTTGGTGTCACATTTCTGGAAGAAATTAAATTAGTCATTTCTTCCATCATTGTTCAATGTTTTACCCTAAAAGACCTTGAACATAGCTTGATTAAATCAAGGAGGGCCTTAACAAGCTACATGATAAATAACTGTCCAAGATCTTGATTAATTACCAGCTCTCTTGGAATGAAGGGAATAGAAATATTACCTTTCCCTCATAATATCCCTTCAGCAAGTAATTAGCTATGCCAAAATCAGCAGCAGAGATATAGACAAATCTCTTTACACCTGTGAGACATAGGTCTTGCCTTGGTAAGTAAGAATCATCAAGTATGACAAATATTAAATTCACTATAATCGTTTGATGAAATCTTGAAGTTAAAAATAATTGATAGGATCAAAAAATTAACATAGTGAGAAGAAGACAAAATATCTAGTCAGGACATCTGACAAGAACCCAACAACCATGTAACAAAGAAGAAGTAGTTGAAGAAAAACTCAGGCAGATATGCCTGTATTTTATTATCTCCATCAGAATTAAAAGTCAAAGATGGCATATGAAATAGCAATTCCAAAATTTATCTATTTCTAATTTCCATGAAATACATAAAATCAAGGTAGCATATCAACAGAGAAGCGTGAATATAGAAAATTATTGAGCAGAGGAAGTGTTAATGACATAAGGTGAAAAGGATTGAAAGATTAAAGTTTTGACCCGAAACAGGCAAAGTCTAGACTGCATAAACTCTCATTCATTTATGACCGCATAAAAAACTGCACCTTTTTCTGAAGCAACTCTGATTGCATTGATATTTGCCGTTCCATTGATCTTATACATATGAGAATTAGAGCCAAAACCACCAATGCAAGAGATCTAGAAAAATAAAATTAGAATTAACCAAGACTTGTGAACAAGAGAATCATCCCTTAAATACTCAAGGAATTAAATATAATGATAAATTAGCAAGAATAAGAAACGTCACATATACAGAAACGACAAGGAACAAATCTATATGATCTCAATTAGTTTTCCACATAGATAAGTTCGTTTTGCTCACAACTGAGAATCCCGCCTTTTAGGAAGTCTGCCAAAAATGTCTAGCAGTTAATCAGGAGGGTGCACATAGAAACCACACTATTCAATTTATCACTGGATTAATGTACACACGAGAAAGTAGTAACTAGTTTATTTTATTGTACACATTCGAAAAGGTTGAAGACTACATACAACAGCTGTAACATCGTCAAAAGCTTCATTCAATGAATCAGGAGAAAGAAGGTTTCCTGCCAATGGGAAAAGAATCGAGGCATTATTATTAAGATAGCCTACAAATATGACAAACAAAAAAATCTTGAATAGAATCAAACCTTGATGCCAAGTTACACTGCTAGCCCAAGAATCACGTATCGATGATCTACCGGACCTGACAATAATAAGAAAATGCCAAAGATGGTGATGAAAGAATAGAGTTTCCAACACTAGGAAACTGAACAAAGACATTGAAGTTCTCATTCATAAACAACAAAAGGAAACTTAAATCATACTATCGTTTTTCATTTTCGTCTTTTTTCGGTAAGAAAATCATACTTTCTTACATATAATTGAGTTTGCTCTGTGCTGATTTTTCCTCTACGTTTTCATTCAATAAAAAAGCACCGTCATTTATAGGGAAAATAGTGATTTGATATGAAGCATATAGCACTCAATTATCCAAATAAAGGGTTATGAATGGTTTTTATCGGATTCTTTCATACTTTCCATACTCAACATTCATTGAAAACTGAATTTTACCAATCACAAGGAGTTTGCTTGATGTGAGTGTGACACATAGGCCAAAGTTACATATGCTCCAACATAGAAACATACCTACTAAGACTAGCAACGGTAAGACCACGATCTAGAGCTTCTCGACAGATATGAGAGCCCACAAATCCATTTCCACCCAACACCAGCAACTGATAAAAAAAAATCCACACGCCAACGAGTGAACTGAAATTAAAGTCAAAGATAATAGAACAACGAAGTACGAAAATTACAAACAACTCCTAGCCATCATTTCATATACCTTCTCAGATGGAGGTGGTGGAACATGAACTGTTTCCGCTTCCTCAACCTTGAAGGGTTCATCAACCTTACTAGAATCAGTTGAAAATGGTCTCCCACCTCTAGAAGCAGCCATTGAGCTACACAATACAGTTAAGAAACAACAAAATGTTTGCCGTTACCATCAAGTTAAAAGAGCTACACATTTACAGATGTCCATTTTATCCATCCACCCCGACCCCACAGGGTGATTAATCCCCGTTTAGGCCAGGAACGAGGAGTGGGACAGGATATTTTTTTTAAAAATTTCGTAAAATTGTATTTTATTTTCTTATTTTCACCAATTTTTTTTTTTAGTACAAGTTGGGGGAAGGAGGATTACAAATACCGATTCCAAGGATCGAACCCGTGACCGTGGGAGTGGAAATGGATTAACACAAAACCAGATAATCAATCGCGCCACCAACCCATTCGGTTTATTTTCACCAATTTAATCTCTGGATACACTTTTTCTACATTTATTGAAATAAGTATTTTTCTTTAACAATTAAGTTGAAAATTAATATATATTTTTCAATGAAAAATTAACTATTTCGAAATTTTATTAAGAAAATATATGTAAAAAAAAAAAAAAAAAGGAAACAATGCCCGCTCTGATCCCCGCAAAAAGAAAAAAAAATCGGGAAATTTTGCAGGAACCGAGATTGTAATTAGTGGTGGCGACGGGAATGGAAGGCATTCCCCAGCCGTGTGGACATATACACATTACAGTTAAGAAACAACAAAAGAGTTTCATGATTAATATTGAGTGCCAATGTAATCACATTGTTCTGGATTCTAACCCTAGCGAGTTCGATTCTGGCAACCAATAAACAGAACCACCATACAGTCAAGATAGTCAACGCTCACAATTCTTCCTACAATAAAGAGAAATTCGACAACGGGATATAACAGAAATACAGTGCAAATGTACGATACAAATGACGAACATGAATTAACAAATATAAGTAATAATTCAGCATTCTGAAACAAAATTGAGGGTTCTAAGACGGAACGAACTCACTATAATTTGGGAATCATTGATCTCGAATGGATCAACCGCGAAACCGTCGAACTCATTTCCGATTGAACTTCGCACAATTCCTTGAAATGCTTTACTTCAATCCACAAATGATTCTCTCTAAATATCTTCCGCTTTAATTTCCTCTCAAAGATTGGGCGATGATAAATCAAGCAAACGGGAAGGTTTAGGTTGGTTTACACAAAAATGGGGAAGGCTCGAGAGTGACGAACGTGGCGCCCAATTGTCGCGCCAGGTCTGAGCCCTTGTGGCTCAATGTGAGCCTTGTAGACGGCTTACTTGGGAATAATCTGGTAACGACAACACACACTATTTCTTTTTCTTCATTCATTTTCCACCGTTGGATTTCTTTGACCCAAAGTATCAAAATTATACTTAAACTAGACAACCTCATCCAATTCATTTCGATGGATTTACTTAGGTTGTCGATTTACTTGAATTGCGCTCAAGTAAATGAAACATTCATAAATCGAAAGGTCAATGGTGTGTTGGTTTTATTATTTGGTCTAATTCAACATAATGGTTACAAATTCGATATTAAACATTGATGTGACTCTCATTATTTAAAAGCAATAGTTTTATCTGTATACGATTTGTGATCTCTCTCTTAATTTGTACTTCAAAAAAAAAGAAATCTTCATAAATTGAGTTAATTCTTACATAGACCTTAAATTAATTTGAGTTTATTAAAGGCAATGCGAATTTGTTATTGATATCGAGTTGAACCTCAATAGGCATTCTCCTTTTTTTTTTTTTTATCACTTTTTAAGAAAAATTGTATTGGATTAACTTGTATTCACAAAGTCATTATTAGGGGGGAAATTGAATTTTGGAGTTTAGGGGAGTAGAAGAGAGGAGAGGGGAGGAAAAGGAAGTTGAGTGAGTTGGAGATATGAAATACTTTTTGTGAATTGGTGTTATGAGAGGAGAGGAAACGAGAGATTGATGTAGGTGGATGTGATATTTATTTTATATATATTTGATATAATTAAATAATAGGTTTGATGTGATATTAAAATTGAAAAAATAATATAAAAAAAAGTTAAAAATTAGATAAAATTTAATATAATTAAATAAGATGTTTGATAATGAGTTGAGGAGAAGTTGAGAGAGGTTGTGATGTACGAAAAATAAATATGGGATTGACAATTTTTTATATCCTCTCCTCCCTCTACCTCTAAATCCAATCACCTCTTAATGTAAACAAATTTTAAAATGTTGATGTTCATAATCATTACTACGTTATAATAATATTCGTCAATACCAATATTACAAAAGAAGTATGTGGCAATAATTATTAATATAGATATAATATTTATTAATTTTCTTTTAAAGTAATCGTATTTATAGTTATTTTTTTATTTAACTAATTTCATAGCCTCGTCTTATTTAAACCAATTCCCAAATATCTCAAACACTCTATATCAAGCCCATGTGTTTGACTACCCGGCCCAACATCTGAACTTTGGTCAGAAATTGCAACCATTTCGCTAATTTAACATTTCATTAATTTTTCACATTTTAAATACACCACCTAAAAATTTAATTCACCCAACAAATTAATAAACAAATATTAGAATTTTAAAATGTATAATTAAATAAATAAAAGAAGAAAATTTGACAAAATTAAGTTTTTTTTTTACTTGAAGTTGTTTTTATTATTTTTATTAAGTTCACATAGAAGTGATTTATGTTTAAAATTTTGTCTGATTTGAAGAATAACATGATGTTTTCTTTTCTTTTTCTTTTTTTGACAGCAAATAACATGATATTTTTAAATGCATAATGGATTCTATTTTTAACCAAGTGGTTTCTGATATTGATTTTAGTGATGTAGTATTCGAAATCTAAACCTTTTTTTTCTTTTCATTTTCTATATATTTGTTGCACCAAATATTCTATCCCCATATCTCTCCCACTGTTTTTTTTTTTCCCTTCAATTAGATTAATTTACGAATAAGGAGAATATCTTGCCATTTGTAAACAGCGGTTTCTTTTTGTTATCCATTTGTAAACACAAGTGCAATTTTTTCCATAAAATTTAAATGTCATTACATTGATTCTTGTACTCTATTAGATATGATTTTATTCGTCATTTCATTTTCCATATTTTTTATTAGTATATTTATTTTAAGAATATGGTTTTTTTAGTCTTAATTGGAGGGTATATTTTGTTGTTTATATAGATGTTTATTTCAAAGGAATAAACACTTAAATATTCATTTTTCCAAAAAGTATTGATTTATATTGTTATCAATGATAAAATTAATCTCTAGCTTATCTTATGTACAGCCTTAGTTAACTATATATGATTTATTATTTAAAAAAGAAAACTATGATTTATCATGATCATCTTTTACCCACCATGTCAATATAATCTTATCAAATTATTTACTACAATTGTTTTCTAATTTCTCAATGGCAGTCAAGGAATGATTACAAAGTACATATTTTATAATGCAGCGAATACATAAGAGAAATTAGAAAGTGAAAGTACTAAGGAGGAATATTTATAATCTAATTATATAATAAAGTCGACATATATTTGGAATAAAAGTAGTGAGTATAAATCAATTTCTCGAGAGAGAATATAAACTACCAAAGTGAACAAGTAATTTTATTTTATTTTTTAAAATTAAGTTAATGAATAAAGCATCCATAAAAATGGAGTTGAAATTTTATTTTACAAATAATAATCCACTAAATCGGCAATTGGCCACTTTGTTGATTGAAGCTAGTCGACCAAGTAGATCACAATCTATCAACGATTTTTTTTTTCTTTTTTTTTAAGGAAAAAAGAAGTATATTTTTTACGATTTTTTTATTCTTAACAAACAAATTACGATTTTTTAAATATTAAATGGACGTGGACCCAAACAAAAAGAAAAGGAAAAAGTATTTTAATATAAAATTATTTTCTATAGTACACCACTGGTCCACTCTTGTTTTGTTTTTTGGTTCACTTTTTGAAATTGTTAAATTAATTTTCATTTTTTATCTTTTGCTTCTTTTTTTTTTTTTTTTTTTTTTAATAATTATATTTTCCATAGTTGATAACATTGATTTACGCAGGAATAAAGTGGGAGTTTTATGTTGTGTTCTTATTTGTTATTTAGTTTATCAATATTATCGATACAAATATTTGTAACTAATTTCTCTTATCTCTCTAGACGCTTTATTTATACTTTTTAGTTTATTATTGTTATTTTTATGTTATGCACCATCAACCAAGTTAGATTTCATAATATGAGTTGTATCTAACATATATGTGCTAGGTACTTTAATTATTACCGAATGGGTTAGTGATGCAATGATTTCTAGTTCAACACCAACGTCACAAGTTCGATCCCGAAATCGGTATTTGTCTCCCTTCCCCTTATATATACTAAAAAAGGTAGTTTAATTATTGACAATTTTGTTTCTGGTTTTTTTTTTTAGAAGTTTTTGCTTCTGATTTTGAGTGTATTCATAGTATCAATAAAAGAAAAAATGTAATTAAACAAGGTTGAAGTAGAACGTAAGCTCGACAAGAATAAAGTCCATAACAAGGTGGAATGAAACTTCACCTTGTAGTGTGTGTTTCATCTTGTAACACTTTTCTTTGCCAAATTTGTAGTGTGTTTTTTTAATTAAAAAACAAAGAAAGCTGTAATTGTTCTCAACTTTATACATTTTATTATTTTGATTTATATGTGTTAGAATCAGTTAAGTATATTTGGACTATTTTCATGAATATATGGATTTACTCTACATCATTTAGTTATTAAAGAAATAAGTATAGAACACATCTCCATCTCTTATTTTTGACATTACAAGACTTATTCCAAATTAAAAATGTGTAGTTAAAGATGGAATAGCATATATGCAATTTAAATTTGTCAAAAGTGCTGCCTTATAATTGTAGTTATGCATGAAGCATCTCAACCACAAACTAAACAAGAAATTGATATCTACACATATTTCTTTTGTTGATAAATGTTCATTTATGTGATCAATCATCTTATATCCCCGGTAATATTTAATAATATATCATAAGAACATTTCAATAACGTAATTTAAATAATAGGTACTAAGAAACTAATCTAAATACATAAACTCAATGGATTCTCAAAAAAAAACAAAAAAAAAAAAACATAAACTCAATGAATAAGTCATTGATAAACTTTTATCTCATTTTTAGTTTTCACTTATTTTTTTTTAATAGTACTTTTTTTTTTACTCTTATTGTTTTCATCTTCTTAAAAACTATTTGAACTTTTAGCTTTTAAAAAAAAAAAAAAAGTTTTAAAATTTTATTTTGTTAGTTTTTACAACTTGGTTTAAAATTTGAAAATATATACAAAAAGTGTTAAAGGATAATACATCAAAAATAGTGAAAACCTCATAATAATATACCATAGATATGAATTATTCTGCTCATTATTAATTAATTTTGAGGTGAAATTTCATATAAAATGAAAGGAGTATATGAACTCGGTTTTTAGATACCAAAATTAACAAACATTCTAAATTTTTGTCAATTAAATAAGCATAATATTATATAAATTATGAAATTTATTGTCAATGGTAAATTTTAGTATCCTATTTTCATTATATAAATTTAAAAAGTTATATTTTTAACGTTTCTATTTTAATTATATAAATTTTAAAAAAATATTCACATATAGCAAAATATTAAAATATTTAAGGAAAAATTACTTTTTTAATCTTTAAGTTTGTTGTCAATGGTAAATTCTAGTATCCTATTTTCATTATATAAATTTAAAATGTTATATTTTTAACGTTTCTATTTTAATTATATAAATTTTAAAAAAATATTCACATATATTCAATTTTAATTTGGTCCATAACTTTTAAAATTGAATAATTTTTAGTTTTTTTTTGGTAGACCATTCACTTTCTAATTTCTCTTATTTTAGTCCCATTTTCTGTACGGCTAACTCAAAGGTCCACCAAGTCGGATGCTGGTTGGGCCCTCACGGATCAGTGGCTCACAAACCACACCACAAAATGTGGAATTGACGACGCATCGCTGGTGCTATCTCGACCCAACGATTTTCTCTATTTCTAAACTTAAATTTAATATATTTTTTTTATTGCGTTTTGTTTTGACTTTTATTATATTATATCTAAATACCTAATCTTAATAAAAAAAAAATTTTTTGTAGAATAACAAAACTCAGTTTTTAAAATTAGTCTTGAAATTAAATATATTAGGATTATCCAACACAAAAGCAATGTAAAAGTGTAAATGAAGTAACTAGATTCCATTCATTAAGAGGCAAAAACAAAAGATATCTTGTATAAATGTTCAAACGTGAAACATCTATTTATTTATTTTTAAATATTGGTTTAAAATTAGCAACACAATTTCATTTATATTACAAAAAGATATAATTCTAGAAGATTTTAAATATATATA
>JBBMKA010000015.1:6844256-6858715 GCA_037833695.1 Sechiopsis laciniata
AAAGACTTATCTCCCTCTATCTCTCTCTCGATAATTTCTTGGAAATAACTTATAAGTTATAAGTTTCATAAATTGGAACATTTCTTCCATTTCAAGGACTAAAACCTTTAGCATTTATTATTAAGGCCTGCCTCTCCTTCAAAATATCCTTAATTAACCAATCATGTGACTCCTTTTTTTCTTTAAGTCGTCTCTGTATTTTAATTAGAAAATAAATAAGTTTGATTGTTGACTCATATTGGCATATTTTATTCAAAAGTCGATGGAAATAGATCGATATTTGCATAGGTTCGCTATGATTATGATGCATGCATGGTGTCACGATCTAACTTCATTGGCCTTAGCGAAGCGGTCGTGTGACACAAGCTCTAATCCGGCGAGCAAGTCAGCCAAACAAAAACACAAAGCAGGTGGCACAACTGAGTGCAACCTCCATCTCAGGACTTGAGAAAAGGTTTTCGAAAAAGGGAGGAAGAAGGTTTAAAAAATATTTTTGTCTTTCAAAAGGTTATACAACATTACAATAAGGTCCACATCAACTATATTGCATGCTCATATAACTTGGTAGGAAAGAAGTTTCAAGAAATCATACCCCCTATAATACATATGGGCAATTTTTTATGTGACTAATTTGCATATCAAAATGACGAGAAGACATACACTTCATAAAATACAAGAAAATAACAACATAAAAAGTAAATTCTAGCCTATACAAGCATAAATTCTAGCCTATAAAAGCATGGTAAAAAGGTTTGGAATGGGCACGCGGCCACGAGCAACAGGCCCTGGACAAGCCCGACCGTGACATTTATTCAATGAAAATGATGCATGCATGCATTTCATGCATGGTGATGATGAAATGGATGCATGTATGCGATCCCCAAATTTCACCCACACGATAACTTTAAGCTTCTATAGAAATTTATTCAATAATAATTATAAATTAACATAAATTAGAATACAACGTTAATATTTAGAGAGAAGACTGAAAGTAATTTTGTAAGCCTTATTAAAAGTACTTAAACTAATAAATTTCCAAGTATAAGGCTATATTTTAACCTAAAATTAATATGTATTTTAAAGTACATATTAGCTTTGGATGTATTCTCTTTATATTTATGTAAGAATGACCTCTAACTTTCATAAATATATTATTTGTCATGATTTTTTTTCTTTTATATCTAAACTTTAAAGAGTAAATTTTGTTTACTAACTAGTGACGAAGACCTTTTTACTTATTATCATATGACACACTTCACACTCTTATAATATTATTTTTTATGTTTACTTTTCATACTCGATTATAAAATGCTTATTATATCACCAACGAAATCAATAACTCCGCTGGTATTGTTATAACTAAATGTTAGTTTTATAAGTTTACAAACAACATTTTTTTTAAGTGAAATATTTAAAATTAACAGAAATTTCATAATTAAATTCATTTTTTATTTTGTAATTTAAAATTAACAATAATTTCATAATTAATTTTGTTTTCTCTATTTTATAACTATTATTTATCTTTTTTCATCTTCTTAATATCATTACTTTCTTAGTAATTAATTGAAAGTTGTTCTAATGCACATAATAACATATTTTAAAAATATGTTTCTTCATAATTAATTTTTTTTTTTTTTTTTTTTTTCATCCACCTAATATCATTGATTTTCAACGAATTATTTAGAAATTGAAAATTAAAATTAGTATGTTTCTTAACTTAAAATAATACATATATTTTATACTAAGCTAAGTAAACAAATTAAATTATTTATTATTTATATTATATTCATATATCAATATTTTATTTCATATTTCATTTTAGATATTTTACTGAAGGACATCCAATTCTTTTATAATTTTCAGGTTTTTTTTTTCGTGATTCTTTAAAATATAAAATAAAATTCATATCATAAAAAATGTTGCTAGAAAAAATTTCTCAAAAATAACTAACTAAAAAAACTAAAATTTTGAAAATAAAATAAAATAATTTTATTGTCTAAAATAATTATATTGTCATGTGGCATATTTATAGTGCACCACGTGGGGGTGAGTATGGTTGCATACTTACCTGGATGCAAGTTGAAGCATATTTAGTAATGGGACAAAACTTGAGAAACAAAAAACTCATGTGACAACTCATCTATATTACTCAATTTTATCATTTACAGACTCAGTTCTTTTAATTTCTATTGAAAGTTGATAAATTCCCTCTTCTCAAATTCTATCAACTTTTCGAAACTAGTAATCATTTTCTATCACTAATAAAAATTAATAGACTTACTTCTATAATAAAAATTGATTCATTTCTATCTTCTCTCCGCTTCTATGAGCTTCATGTTTAATAGATGCAATTCTATAAATGATAAAAACAGAGACATTTCTATCGTTCATCACCAATAGAAGCTAGTAGATTTATAGATAACAACTAATAGTTTGGTGCTTATACTTTAGTAATTTTAAAGAAATTTAAGAAATCTTTTAAATGAAAGTTGAAAAGAGAGAGATGAAGATGAAATGAAGATGTCCACCTAAACTATGAAGACTTTTTTTTTTCTTGCAAATTCGTCAAATTTAACCATTTTTCACTCCAAGACTTTTAAGCTTTTTGAATGAATATGATAGTCAAGTGGTATTTTAACCTTTATTCTTTTTTTTCTTTTTTTTTTCTTTTTCATACTAAAAGCCCCTAAAAGAAAGTCACATTCATCCATAACAAAGAACCGTTCTAATCTAACTCTTTGACCAAGTTTTCAAAGAACCGTTCTAATGTAACCCTTTGAACAAGTTTTGTATAACGTACCAAATAGGGAAATAAGAAGGCCTCAGAGCAATGCTATAATCTTCAACATGGCTCATGACTCTTCATTGAAGCCACCACGCCAGGGACTAAAGAGTCGGGAAGCGAACACGAACCACAAGAGTACTTAAATTCATGAAGACTGATAGCGAAGAGTAATTACAACCATTAAGTGCAACTTATTCCTCTCTGGAAGTTGAATCCACTCCTCCAGTTGAAGGGCTATCAGCAAAATATTCTTGATGTTTCACATTCACACCATACAGTTCATCAAATACCAACAATGCGGTTAGTTAGGGATAAGAAACTAGATCCCTTAGGCCCCGTTATCGTTTTGGTTTTTGAAATTTGGTTAAGATTCAAATACTTCCTTAAGAAAAGATGAAATCTTTTGTAGAGAATTTGTGTGAAAACAAACTTAAATTTCAAAAACCAAAAACTAAAGCCCCGTTTTGATAACCATTTGATTTTTTGCTTTTTGCTTTTTGTTTTTAAAATTTAAATTTATTTTTACTCAAATTTCCTACCATGTATTCCATCTTTACTACAATATGTCCATATTTCCTTATTAAATTTCAAAAACTTGCAAACTTTTGGAAGCTATTTTTTTTTTTTTTAAATTTTGGTTTGATTTCTAAAAATATAGGTAAGATGTAGGCATCCAAGTAAGAAAAAATATATGATAAAGTAGTTATAGGCTTAAATTTCAAAAACCAAAAATTAAAAACAAAATGATTATCAAACAAGGCCTCAAGTGTCTATGTACAAAAGAGTACTAAATGAGAAAATATCAGAAAAAAGAGTGCGTGCTGAAATCAAACTAATGATGTCTTATGTCTGAATACACATTGACATTATCCAAACTATAACATTTCGAACTTACCTCACGAAGTGCCTTAGAGAGATCCTCCATCGTCAATACTAAGCGCTTTTCCTGTGCAAGCAAAAAATGTTAGACGGGACAAATAATTTATCAATCAAGAGACTCGGGGTTGGGTTACTAAAGGTGCACCTTCTGTTTTGCTTATCCCTTTTGTCTTTCACTACTGTTGCTGGTCTTGCCTTACAATGCCTACATTGTATAACCAAATAAGTTACAGCTTTAAACTCTTACCAACTCAAACAGCTAAAAACCCAACTGTTACGAAAGTAGTTAAAAAACCACAAAAAAAAACTCCCCAAGTACATAACTGAAATGTGAAGGAGATGGTAATCATCGAATGCTTAAAACAATAATAAGACTGTCACTGAGACGCGGGGTACCCGATCCTCGAAAAAAAAAAACGGAGATTTTTCTGGGAACAGGGATTGAATTTTATGGCGGGGACGGGGAAGCCATTCCCCGACCCCGCCCCATGGACATTTCTAGCTGTAGAGGGTTGCTGAGAGAGAATCATTCCTCTAATAGCTGATTATTATAGATCACTAAGTTGAGACTTACAGTGAGAAAGTCATGATCAATCACTCTGTTCCTTATAATCCTGATAATCTTGAAAGGTGGAAATTGGAATTAGCCATTCAGCTATGCTTACCATGACATTAAAGAGCACTTATCTTTTATGGGAGAAGATAAAGCCTTGTTCCAGGGTGGGAGATCAACATTAATTCAATTACCTTTAGTGAGAGAGAACCCTACCTATTTTCTATCCTTTTCAAGGATTTATTATTCTTTATGTTCCAACATGGAAAGGATTGTAATTGAATTGTTAGTAAATAAGGATCTCATTTTGTAAACTGGGAGGCAATTTCCAAGTGATGCATTAAGCGGCGGTTGGCCATTAGGATTTTTTCAAGAACTCTAGCCCATGAAATTAACCAATTACATTCTCATGAAATGATAAAGTAATTGAAAGGAAAAGGTCTGCAACTCAAGTTATAATCATACTTTACTAGGAAACCTCAGGAAGATAAAACTGTTCGAGCCTTGGGTGAGGGGAGTGTGCGAAGAGAAAGGAATGCAGAAATTATTATACATGCACGTGTACCAAAAGGCACCAGAGAGAGAAGAAAACTTACTGGAGAGCATCACTTGCAACATCTGCAACAAACTTCTGTATCCTGCAAAAGTGAGGCTCTAATTCTATTAGAAATAAGGTAAGCCAGTCTTCACATGAAATAGAACAATAATTAAATTACAAACATCCCACATTGATAGTTAAAGCAAACAAATTTAATGCTAATGCAAACTGAGAAACACTTTATACACAAAGCAATTAACCAGGCCAAGGGTAAATATTCATTTCATAGTTTTCAAATATCTCAAATGAATTGCAACCTCTCCATTTTTCAAAATTTTAGACTTGTAAATTTAGGAAAAAGTAAGAAATAAAATAATTGAAGAAAATTTAATGATTTTAAGGAAATAATTGTTTAATTATGTTAAACCATCAATCAACCCAAAAGTTTAAGTTGATGAGTTAAAGTAAATTTAATTAGGACAACCAACAATAATGACAGCTCAATTTCAAAGACGGTAACGCACAATGCTCAGCATAAAAACACAGCCACTAAATAACATCACTCATTCAACTCACAAGTCGGCATCAATGGTCACCATATGTTGTGTCTAATATACAAATATATCAAGACGGACCTAGACCACACAAAACCCCAATCCCGGCTAGGATTCCCCATTTATTCATAGAAAATAAGGTGTGTAGATTGTCTCTTTAGAAATAAGATACGATAACTTTGATTGATATATTAAAAGTTACAAAAAGGTCCAATTAATTACAAAATGATCTCCAATGAGTGTACTAAGTAGTTGAGCTAAATCTTGTGAGCTAAATCCATCAAGTCTCTATTTTCCTTGGGGGTCTCCGCAAAGCTTCGATCATTTCTCCTCCTCCAAATAGATCACCAAAATGCATTCATAAAAAAGATCTGTAAGTCCTTTTTATCATCTTTGAAGGGATAACCCAAAAATGCCATTACAATCAAGTCATATATGCTGACACCAAATCTCATTCGATCGTGCGCAGCTGGGATTCCTCACTAGAATAACACAAAAAGCAGCAGTTAGGAGAGATCATCATGTTGGGACATCTTCTCGGTAAATTCTTGTGAGTGTTGAGAATGTCGTGACTAAGTTCCCATGCGAAAAATTTCACCTCTTTCAAATTTGAGTGTAAGGATCCTGCTGTTGCTTCGGCATTAATTTGTAACTCACTTGTGCCATTAATTTGTAAACCCCTCTTGTGTCTCCATTCCTTCGATGTCTCACAGTGCCTACCCTAGAGACGGGTGTAGTTTTAAGGGGAAAACAAACAAAAAGATACCTACAATCGAACATCAGGACACTGAAATCCACTCTTCCCTAAGTAATGCTCCACCAATTCATCAAGAATCTGTAAAAAACGACAATGCAGAAAAACGTGCAGAGAAAGAAGCGAGTAGTAGTAAGGAGCATCATTGTGAGATCTTACAGTGGGAGTATACTCCATTCGTCATCGTCGTGCCTGCTCTCACTCGCCTGTTGGCTATGGTTCATCTTCTTCGTTTTTCGTCTCCTTCAAATTAGAGGGAAATGGAAAAGAGGAAAATAGAATTTGGCTTCTTTTATCGAACTGCTATTTGTGTACGTGCCACTCTTCTACTCGTCCATCTCATCATTTATTTTTCCACACCTAAAAAATGAGTAAAACTCACCTCCTTCTTTTAACCAACTAGTCCATACTTACCAATACAATGTGAAGATGATAATATGCTAATCAAATCATCATTTCTTATAAATGTTTTTTTTGTACACCTATGTGACCCACTATTGTCCTCACATAGGTATAAAAGTGTGGAGCACGTCCCTACTTGGAAGTGGGTAAGTTTTATTAAAATCATTCAATTTCCTATTCTCTCCCTAATTCTCATTCCCACATAATCATTACTATTTTCCTTTTTCCCAAACACACCCTAAAGAATTATAAGAACTGAGTGTATATTTTCTCGTGCCTCAATTAAAAATGTTCATACATTCTCCCACAATTGATTCGATTGATTGAATTAGAGTCCATCAATTGGTTTCAAGTATATGTCGATTCGTGTCTGTTAGAAAAATAATTGACTGAAAATTTGTTGGTTAAGTTGGTTTAGTCAGCCGCTTAACTTAAAATTTCTCTTATATAATATTAATATTTTTCATATGATAAATTAAATTTCTTATTAAAGTATGGTAAAATTAACTTAAATTTAAATGTGTTTCTAAAAATTATTCGGTAGGTTCATTTTAAAAAAAAAAAAAATCTTAAATTTTCATTAAATGATGAATTTATTTTTTTAGTAAATAGAAAAAATATATGAATTAAAAGACCGATCGATTTCGGTGTAATTTTAAGCAAACTCATAGATCAGTTCGCTGTTAATTTTCAACGAAAACCAACACTAGGGGTGATTTCGGTTCAGTTTTTGTTGGTTTTGTACCAAACCGACAACCGAACTGATATCTTCGATTTTCAAAAAATTGATCTGATCCAGTGTCTAATAAAGTATAAAACCATTAGTTTGGTTTTCAATCGGTTCATATCGGTTTTGGATCCAATCCGATGTCCAATTTTTTTAATATATCAAAAACATTTCTCATAAAAAATCTCATAAACAATAATATTTTTAAAGATCGGAAGTATTTTTTAATTATTAAAAATTACTTAAGGATGGTCTTTACTTGAAATAGTAGGGAATTAAGAAAATCTTGAACACTTAATGAAATCTTCAAAATAATGGAAGAAAGATGACTTTCTATAAGTTATTGACAAAATATATATTTATTTATAATCTCAAAAAACATATACATATATATTTCGGTTTGGATCAGTTTTTATTGATTTTTTAAAACGAAAACGAAAACCGATCCAATATTTTCTTTTTTTAAATTACAAATCGATATGTCCGATTTTGTGCTAAAAAACCAATCCGATGCATTGGTTCAGCTTGGTTTTTTGTTACACCCCTAACCAACATCCATCGATAATCACCCCTAGTCTCAATAATAAAAACTTCACAGTTAAACATACTTAATTGAAACACAATTTTTTATTGAACAATTTTTCTTTGCATTCAGATCGCAAGACACTAGTCATGTTGCAAGAGCTACGGGAGAATGTCGGAGATGTATCTAAGATTTACACTAATTTTCAAAGAATAAGATGATGAAGTGTTGTTTTTAAATAAAATGTAGGGTAAATATTCGAACATAGAACATATTTGATTTGAAATATGTTCATGCTGACTAATAAATACTTTTAATATAGTTTGAATGTATAAAATATATAGTATCGTGTTTAGAGTAGGGAGGAACTGCTTTTTTGGTAGTCCCTCGTGCACACTTCTTTTCAGAGTGAATACTCATTGAGCTTCATCATATATTGAATATTTTGCATTAGATCTTTTAACAATTATCTTACATGTTGAGCAATGTCCTGAGAAGGCAGAGAGTAATTATAAGATACCTACTCAGAAAAATGTCCCGAAAACTTTCTTGAAAATATTCTAAGCATAGTGTTTTTTTTTTTTTTTTTTTGAAAAGCAGAACAACGCTCGTCCTTATGCCAAAGCCAAATACCAAGAGATATCGAATGAACGAAGATACAGAAAATGTCTACAAATTAATGTTATGGGTGAATCTCGAACCTAAGATTTTGAAGCCTTCGATCACACCACCCCATTCCGGACTCTTAAGCATAGTGATTACATTAAAAAAATAACCACTCGAAAAATGTCCAAAACCGATCTTGCAATGAACTCCCAAACCTCCATTTATTTAAATAACTAATAGATGCAGAATCAAATATAATGCGGAACAGTCCAACACAAGAAAGAACACAGCTAACTCGGCTCTAAAAGAACTTGGCATTCAAGATGCTTCTTCCCGTATCTCAAGACTCATGGATTAAATAAAATGGTAACAAATGAATTTGTAGATCTCTGCTTGATATTATTTTGCACCAGATACAAGAAAATGAACGTCTTAATTCTTCGACCCAGTACACAAGCTGTTGAGTAAATCCCATAAAGTGAGAAGATCAACAGACATTTATATGATATGGATTCTCTAATATATACTATATAATAGGGAGAGAGAGAATGAGAATGCCTTGAAGCATAGTATTGATGAATCTATTTCTATTTGTGTTGACTGTAACGTTGTATGCCATAGATGTCGATGATGCCAGGAGGAAAGACAGGATCTGTAGCTGCCCGAACCGAAACCTTTGCCACCGAAGTCACATTTACTGGAGGAGTAAATAGAGGACCAACGAGTGGTAGTTGGTTTAGTGGTTTTGTGTGTTGAAGAACCTGCAGTGAAATATTTATCCTGGTGAAGAAAATTGGATTGCAAGGGCTTTGATGTTTTAGACCAGTCATGTCCTGCTACTATGTAAACTGTAAATGCACTAGCAAAACAATCACGTGAATATTTAAACTAATAGCGATGGTGATAGGAAACGAATTATTAAGACCCCGTTTGATAACTATTTGGTTTTTGGTTTTAAGGCCCCATTTGATAACTATTTAGTTTGTTTATTTTTGAAATTTAAGCTTATTTTTACTCAAAGTTCTTATCATGTATCCATCTTTTTTTAAGAAAGTATGTGAATACTAACCAAATTTCAAAAACAAAAACAAGTTACTTTTTTTGTTTCCAAATTTTGGTTTTGGTTATTTAAAATATAGGTAAGATTTTGAATTTCAAAAACTTGTTTCAAGAAAGAAAAAACTTATGGTAAGGTAGTTGTTGTAGGTTAAAATTTCAAAAACCAAAAACTAAAAACAAAATAGTTATCAAACGGGCCTAAGTATCAACCCAACTTAGAAATCTGGGAACTCAAAGTTCATAGCATAATAGAATAGGGCATAAGGGGGAAAACCCAAAGAAACCGTAAGTTACCATTTCCAGAGGAGAACCAATTACTCCAAGAGGTATCTGCATGCTCCCAACATTACGAGTCCCATAGATAAATCCCGGCCTCAAAATCACTCCTAAAAATAGACATTAAAGAACACTTCTTATAGTAAATGACTGTATAATTTAGAAAAGGACAACAGGTTGACTAAACCAATAAACGCTATCCCTAGCTAACACCTACATCAAAGAGTGCTAGGAGTGTTCATTCATCTTACATATTACAGGCCATATATCTGAGCTGCATAGCATGAATGCAAATTAAGAATTTGTTAGTGACAGTGATGGACGAGATATCTAACCTCCATATGGAAATTTAGTGAGGAGTTCTGTCTCTGCCGCTCGCTACACAAACAAGCACGGATTTTTAATGAGCCACATTGATCCAAATACACAAAAATGATGAAGACGACTTATGAGAAACATGTAATATAAAGCACCATGCAAAAAAAGTGGTTGGTGCCACTACTGCCACAGACATTTCTAAGTTAATGGAGTCATTTCTTCAATCGATGTTCAATGTTTTTCCTTAAAAGACTTAATCATAGTTTGATTAGATCAAGGAGGGCATTAACAGGCTACATGATCTATAACCGTCAATGATCTTGACTAAATGCCAGTTCTTGAAATGAAGGGAATAGAAATACTACCTTTCCCTCATAATATCCCTGCAGCAAGTAATTAGCTATGCCAAAATCAGCAGCAGAGATATAGACAAATCTCTTTACACCTGTAATCCATGGGTCTGGCCTTGGTAAGAGTAGTTAATTATAACAAATATTAAATTTACTATAATCATTAGATGAAATCTTGAAGTTAAAAATAATTGATAGGATCCAGGGGATCAAACATCTAGTTAGGACACCAAAATAGCCCCAACAACAACTCCTAAACAAAACATAAGGTGATTGTAGATTCTAAAAGAAACATTCGAGCATCTGATATATCTGCATGAGAATTACAAGTACAAAATAATCTGCTTGAGAATTATAACTATAAGTAATTATATGTACAAAATAACCTTAAGAAAGAGCAACTGCAAAATATGTCCGTTTCTAATTTTCATGAAATATATAAAAACAATGAAGCAAGTAAAGCATATCACCAGAGACCCGTGAAATAAAGAAAATCATTAGGCGAGGAAGTGTTGTTATTGACACGAGGTGAGATGATATCAAAAGGATTGGAAGATTTAATTTTTGACAGGAAACAATAGGTCTAGACTGCGTAATTTTAGTTCACTTTCAAACAAAACGCACCTTTCTCTGAAGCAACTCTGATTGCATTGATATTTGTTGTTCCATTGATCTTGTACATGTGAGCATTAGAGCCAAAACCACCAATGCAAGAGACCTAGAAATATAAAGCTAAAATTTACCAAAACTCGTGAACAAAAGAATCATCCCTTCAATAGTTAAGGTACGTATAGAGATAAATTTGCAGGAGCGTGAAACGCTATGTATACAGAAACCACATAAAGGAAACCAAATTAATATACACTTAAGAAAGTTGTAAATATTAACTTTCAAATCATTATAAACACATTAGGAAAGTTTGAGGACTACATACGACAGCTGTAACACCGTCAAAAGCTTCGTTCAATGAATCGGGTGAAAGAAGGTTCCCTGCAATGGGAAAAGAGTCAAGGTATTATCAATAAGACAGCCGGCAAATATGACAATTAAAATCATCTTTAATGGAATCAAACCTTGATGCCAAATTACACTGTTGGCCCAAGAATCACGTATTGATGATCTACCAGACCTAACAATAATAAGATAACAACAACAATTGTGATGATAGAATAGAGTTTCCAAGACTAGGAAGCTGGACAAATACATTCAAGTTATCATTCATAAACAAAAAGTGGGAACTCCAATCAGCTATAATTGTTTTCGTTCTGGACTGATCATTCGATAAAAAGAGCTACCATTCATAGAGAAAATAGTTATTTGAAAGGAAGCATATAAGAGGTGATGGGTCTACCTAAGAATTAACTTTCTAAGGGTTTTCTTGAAAGCCAAATGTTGTGACTAGATAGTCAAGGATATCAAAAAAAACAAAAAAAAAACAGCCTATAGCACTCTTTTTTCCAAATAGCGTTCTCAATGGGTTTTAGCAGATTATTTTGTACTTCCCACTATCAAAATTTATTGAAAACTAAGACCTCGTTTGATAAGGTTCTTAGGTCATGGTTATTTGTTTATGAAAATTAAACCTAACACACCTTAATCCTTGTTTTGTCATCAACTTTTTTTTCCTATGATAAAAACCAAGTCCACTATTGAAAACTCGCTTATGTTTTTTCAATTTGGCTGAAAATTCGAAAATATATTATTTAAAGAGAGATGGAACATGGTTTGGAGAAATGATGAGAAAGCTAACATAATTTCAAAACCTAAAAATCAAATGATTATCAAAAGAATCTATCGATTACAGCCCACAGGCAATTAGCTCAATGCAATACCTAGGTCAAAGTCACATACGTTCCTACATAGAGTTATACGCATACCTACTAAGGCTGGCAACTGTAAGACCACGATCAAGTGCTTCTCGACAGATATGAGAGCCCACAAATCCATTTCCACCCAAAACCAGCAACTGATCAAATGGACAATCCAGCGAGAAAACATAAATTAAAGTCAAAGATTACAAGAGAAGTACACAAATTACATACAACCCTAAACCTTGATTTCAAATACCTTCTCAGACGGAGGTGGGGGAACATTAACTGTTTCCGCTTCCTCGACCTTGAACGGTTCGTCGACCTTATTAGAATCTGTTGAAAATGGTCTCCCACTCCTAGAACCAGCTATTATGCTACAAATACAGTTAAGAAACAACAAAACAATCGCATAATTAATATCAGTTGCAAATTCGATCACATTGTGAGTCCGATTCTGACTACCATTAAACCAAACAGCCCTACAATCAAGATAATCCAAGTTCACAATTGTCGAGGAAACAAAATTATAGTTAAAATTCATCATTCGGAAACAAAATTGAGTGTTCTAAGACGGAATGAACTCACTATAATTTGCGAATCGATGATCTCGAATGGATCAACCGCGAAACGGTCGAACTCATTTCCGATTAAACTTAAAAAATTCCTTGCAACGCTATAGATCGTTCGTTATTCCTCTAAAAGATTGACCGACGATCAAGCAAAGAAGAAGAGAAGTTTTAGGTTTAACTTTTTGACCGGCTTGATTTACAGACAAATGAGGAAGGCGAGACTCGAGAATGAGGAACGTGCCGCGTGGTTGTTGCGACAAGTTTGAGCCCTTGTGGCTCATTGCGAGCCTGTAGATTCTTGGAAATAATCTGGTGACTGCAACATACGCTAGTCCCTTTTCCTTGTTTCGTTTTCTAGGGTGGGTAGATATGGCGGAAGAGAGATAAATACTGATTTTCGAGATTGAATTTGGTGTTGAACTAGTTTACAACCAATTAATGAAATCATTAAGCTACTGACCCATTTGATTGTGCGATTAGATTTCTTTCAAACAAAAATCTAACCTTTTCATGATGGATGAGAAATAGTTATAGTTAGTAAATAGCAAAATTAAATATTAAATGATTTTAAATATGTTTTAACTATTTCGAAACCACTCTTACACATATTTTAGGAAACTTTTTTTTTTTTTTTTTTTGATAAGTATATTTTAGGGAATCTTATGGTAATGGAATTGTCGAAATTTATATATGAAGATGGTTTTGAGGAATTTTTATTTTGGGTTTGGAGTTTATATGTATGGGAGGTTGTCGGTCAGATACGATTAGTCTCAATTAAATGATAGTCAAGATTCAAGTAAATGAACTTTAAAACTAAATTGAGCCCATATTTAAAATGAGGCCCAAGTGCGTGAAAGAAACCACGCTTGAGCTATTCGGCCCAATATGTGGTATTCGATCTTAAATGGCAATAATTTCACCGACTTTAACATTTTATAATTAAAAAACTGTAACAAAAAACCAAAATTACCCTATATATTTTGTAAAGATTTATCAAACTCAAACCCAAAAACTCCGAAAAACATATACTACAAAAGGCATAAGTGAATAAAAAAGTAAATCCAACTACCTATAAGATATAAAGTTATATTGTTTTATTGAGTTCACATATAATTGAATATTATTTTAGGATAATAAGAACAATAACAGCATTTTTATTTTTATCATTTGTATGATTTTGGAGTACAACATAATGTTTTTAAATGTATGAAGGATTCTAATTTAAACCAAGTGGTTTCTGATATTGATTTTGGTGATGTAATATTCCAAATCAAATTTTTCTTTCACTTTCTGTATGTTTGTGGCACCAAATCTTTTATCCCCATATCTCTTCCACTGTTTTTTCTTCTTCCAATTAGATTAATTTACACTCACACAGAATATCTAGCCGAGTGCTATTGTTTTTTATCCATTTTGCGAAAAGTGTAATTTTTCTCTTATAATTTAAATTTTGTTACATTGATTCTTGTACTATGCTAGACAGGATTTTATTCCTAATCTCAGGTTCGATGTTTCCTATTTATATTTATTTTTGCAATATAATTGGAGGGTATATTTTGTGTTTATATATGTTTATTAATTCAAATGCTATATATACAGATACATATATATACGTATATTCTTTATATATATATATATATATATATATATATATATACACATACATTTATATACATACATGTTTCCTATTTATATTTATTTTTGCAATATAATTGGAGGGTATATTTTGTGTTTATATATGTTTATTAATTCAAA